>SKCR01048889.1:0-75145 GCA_019454045.1 Zanthoxylum bungeanum | reverse complement strand
TCCAAAAAAATCTGTTTGACAAACTTCATATTAGATATGAATAGGAAAGAAACTTGGCTTTCCTCATCCTGAAGATTTGGTATGCTAGGCAGATATGTTTGGATGATACCAAACTAGAACCCAAATCGGATAAGTGCCTAATTGTAGGGTTATCCTAGGGAAACCTAAGTACAGTACTTATACAACTCATTAAAGAAGAATGTAATGTTTGCTCGCCATGCGGTTTTCCTAAGAGGAATACCTATGTGCAGTGGTAAGTGGGAGGAAAGTAAAACTCGATGAAAATCGGAGTAATACTATTCAGGCACTGAGTCCTTAATGGAACACAAACGTTCATCAGGGATGAAACTATACCAATAATCTTCGAAATACACAAAAACTGCGCAAGTCGGAGAGAGTCAGAAAACATTCTGGAGGTATGGGTTTCTGATCTCACCTCATAAAGATGTCAATCTTATTGAGGAATACTATCTGACTACATATGAGGAAGTGATACAAGGTATCGACTCCCTATATGGCAAAGTGCCATGATATCCGAAATGGATTCCATGTATACCAACCAAGTTTGGATACTGGTTGTAGTAACCCGGGAAGGTATTGTGCCTATTGGTACTATATAAGTCTTCAAGGAAGACATACATGGAAGGCAACAAACCAACGTACTAAGCTAGGCTTGTAGCGAAAAGGTATCGTTATCAACATTGTGTCGATTACGACGAAACCTTTTATCGTTGCCCGTGGTTAAATCCATTTGGACAATGCTTGCTATGCTACAATGTTTCATTTATGAAATATGGCATCGGAACGCCAAATAACTTTCCTTAAAAGGAAACCTTTTGGAGGATGTTTACAACATCCGATGGTTTTGTAGTACCAAACGAGCAAACAAGGTTTGAAAAAGTTAATTCGATCCATTCATGGATTGAAGCAAGCTTAGGTTCTTGGAACTGATGTTTTGATGTAATCATAAAATGGTGTATGATTTTAATTCAAAACGAAAATGATTCTTGTGTATATAAGGAGGTTAGTGGGAGCGCACTGAAGTGATTGTCCTAAAAATGATGATATTCATTTCTTGGAAATGGATTTTCCCATATTACATCGGTGAAAGCTTAGCTTTCATGAAAATTCTCCATAGAATTCTTGGGAGAAACAACCATTATTCTAGGAAAGGAGATCTACTGGAATAGATCTAAAAGTTGTTGGCACTCTCCGAGAACTCGTACATTGAAATAAATGTATGCGACCTGGTGTCTCATATGCTTTGAGCATATGGAGTCACAATCAGGCCAATCCAAGTGATAGTCACTGGATTATGTTAAGAACATCCTTTAGTATCTTAGATGAACTAAGGATGCTTTCTTATACTATGGAGAATGAGAAACTTGAAGTGATTTAGGTTCACCGTTGCAAGTTTCCTAACCGATAAAATGACTATTAGTCGCAGAACGGTACTATAAAGTTTAATAACGGAACAGTGAGCTGTAAATCTTCTAAGCAAAATACTGTTACCGAATAAACAATAAATCGGATTATTTGCTGCAGCTGAGGCAGCAATAGAAGCCTTTTGGATCGATAATAATCTTATCAGATTAGGAGTAGTTCTCTAAGCAGCTGAGCCAGGCTACAACACAGGCTAAAGAATTAATGGTCCTCATCAACGATCCAGTATATACTTCAAATATTCATCTGATTCATGCGGATCATACATGTGGCGATGTGATGATCGAATAATGGCATCGATGATAACCTTGCAAATCCGCTGACGAAAGCCTTTCCTCAGCCGAAGTTTGAGTGAATCGTACATAGTTCGGGTGTAGGACACTTGAGTGATTGGCTATAGGCCAAGTGGGAGATTTTGGACAATTATGACTCATAGCATCACTATTTGTATAGATCATGGTGTTGTTGTACAAACTAACTATGTGACAAAAGAAATTGCCATTTTATCATTTTTTAATTGGATTACTAGATGTATAAATGATAAAGGTCCATATGATTAGTTCCGTATTGAGATGGATATGAGACAGAATCAATCCACGAAGGTTTAATCATTAAATATCCCTAGTCAGAGTATTAGCGATATTGGACATCGATAATGCGTAAAAACTAGTATTACACTTGTGCGTATTGTGGGAGCATAACCGCATAGTTCTCATATATTTGGGTTAGGATACTCATGCAAGTGAATAGGAGGTTGTGTTTACCGATGGTACGGAAACAGCTTCGCTCTGGATAGACCCCTCAGAATTCCATTGGTAGTACTATGTGTCTATGGAAGTCCGAATCAGGGTAGGTGTATTTGGTCTTAACCTGAGACTTGCACTGCTAATACTTGCCACAATCAATATACTTTGGTTTTGGTCGTCTAGGGCTTTAACAGGTTATGTGTACACCTCTTCTGGGTATATTGAGAATCGTAGTGTATTGGGTGTGATGTCAAGACGGAAGTATCACACCAGTCATAGTGGAGATGATGATCACGTAGGATACGGAATTGGTGCTCTTTTGTACTGCAGTCATCGGGATAATATGACTAGGTCATGATTATCCGATTATAGAGACTAGTTACCAGAGATCCGATATGTGCTTCGTACAGGGCAGACACAATTCCAGCCCCAAGCCTAGCACGTGACATCCGATGCTGGATCGCAATACACAATACTATGTATACTATGCCTGATATAGATCACATATTCCTTTAAGAATATTTCTGGAGAATTGGGTAGGCACGTTGCTTTGCTAGAAGCCAATCATGTCTTGTAAATCGGTAAAAATGTAGTACTAGGTACGTACGTGTTCGGATAGTCTGACGATCGGATTTACTGCCAACATATCCGGGGATCTCATGGGTCGCTTCCGAAGATTCACCGATGACGTATAACTCGCTCTTTTTAATCTGAGATTAATTAAAGAGAGATAAAATTATCAGGATTAATACGCGATATTTTTATCTGGGATAAAATATTTTAAAGAGAGAGAATGATTAATTTGGAATTAATCGATAAAATAATATATTCGATATATTATACGAATTGGATTTCGACGCAGAATTAAAATTATATTTTAATTCGGCGAAGAGTTAATTTAGAATTAATTTCGCTAGCGACGTGAATAGTAATGTTTGCTAGGCAAAATTATTTAATTTAATTGATTTAATTACGTCGCAACAGGAAATTCATTAATTCGGAATAGTGTCCCGAGCCCGGGAGTGTTTTGCGGGCCCACTCGCATTTTTCGATTAAAGTGTCGGCCCATAAGTCACATCAATGCGTCAAATCACTATCAAACAATGATGGATGTCTTGTCACTTTGGTGATTGACAACTATTCACTATTCATATGATGGTGTGTGGTTGGTGTTGGACAAAATGACCCATAGCGTCACTATTTGCACAGATCATTGTGTTGTTGTAGCAAATTAACTATTTGACAAGGAAATTGCACTCTCATCATTTGTGATTAGATCACCTTAGATATATAAATGAAGAGAGGTCCCTATGATTAGTTCCTGGACTGAGAATGATATGAGACAGTATCAGTCCCCGAAGGATTAATCATTAAATATCCCTAGCCGGAGTATTATCGAGACTGGACATCGATAATGCGGAATAGGCTAGTATTGCACTTGTGTGCGTTGTGAGGGCACAACGGCATAGTTCTCATATAGATAAGTATTGGATACTTATGCAAGTGCGATAGGAGGTCGTGTTTCACCGATGGTACGGGAAACAGCTTCACTCTGGATAGACCCCTCGGAATCCCATTGGTATTATGAATATGTGTCTATGGGAGGCCGAAATCAAGGTAGGTGTGTATAGTCTTAACCTGAGACTTACATCGCTAATGCTTACGACAATCGATATACTTTAGTTGAGGTCGTCTAGGACTCTAACCGGTTCTGTGTACGCCAATGCCGGGTATATTGAGAATCGTAGTGTATTGGATGTGATGTCAAGACGGAAGTATCACTCCAGTCATAGTGGAGATGATGTCACGCAGGATACGGTATTAGTGCTCTTAAGAGATGCGCATCCAATCGTGATATTATGACCAGGTCATGAATATCCGATTATAGAGACTAGTTACCAGACATCCGATATGTGTTTCGGACGGGGCAGACACTTATCCAGCCCCAGCCCTAGCACGTGACTATCCGATACTGGGCCGATATGCACAATACATTAGTATACTACGCTTGATATAGATCTTAATATTCTTAAAAGGATATGTCCGGAGAATTGGGATGACTTGGTGCTTTGCTAGGAGTTGACCTTGTCTCGTAAATCGGTAGAACGTAGTACTTGGTACGTACGTGATTCGGATACTCCGACGACCGTATTTACTGCCAACTTATCCGGAGATCTCATGGGTCGCTTCCCGATAATCCACCGATGACGCACAACTTGCACTCTTGAATAATCTGGGATTATATAGATGAGAGAGAAAATTAATCTAGGATTAATTACGGAGATATTTTATCTAGGATAAAATATCGTCTAGAGAGAGATAACGATTAATTTGGAATTAATCGGTAAATTAATATATTCGATATATTAAACGAAATTAGATTTCGACGCGGAATTAAAATTAGATTTTAATTCGGGCAAACGAGTTAATTTAGAATTAATTCGTTAGCGACGTAAATAATAATTTCGCTAGGCGCAATTATTTATTTAAATTCGATTTAATTAACGTCGCGACGTAAGTTCGGTATTTCGGAAATATCGAACCCGAACGCGTGAGTGCACGTGGGCCCACTTTCATTTGGAAACGTGTGGGGCCCATGACACATGTCATATTATGCATTATTTAATTCTAATGCATTGCATGGAGATAGTGTACAATGCACTCAATGTTTTGCATGGAAATTGAGTGTTTGACACTCTAAGCCATTGCATGATTTGTGTCATAAGTTTATTATTAATTTAATAAATATTATGGCATAAATATAAATTGATTTTTTGTAACAAAATTTAGATTAACTCTCTCATCTCTCTCACGCCAAAATAGTGGCTGTTCTTCACTGGTTTTGAACCAGTTTGGGCGTGAACAATAGGGAAGCAAGAGTGGATTTTCATGGTGAAAATTCAAGTGCTAGCACACTTACAAGTCTTGCGAAGGTGGTAGGGAGGTTCGACCATGAGCCGGGATCCATCCAACGAAGCTAGGAGCTGCGTTTCTCATCTCAAAATTCTGTTTTTGGAGGCAGTGGACTGCATGCAGTAAGCTTACATGGCAGTGCGTTTTTTGGGTTCATTTGTCTTCAAATCGACTCTACCAACAATGTAAGTATTCCGCTATCTTCGTTGGTGTATTCACGCATTATTTCATGTCTTGTTTGATCATGGGACCTTAGAAAAACTCAACAATGGCATCAAGAGCTAATGTTGCAAGCATGAAATTTTAGGGATTTAAAATTTGGGTAAATGTGATTTGAGCATGATTTGAATAAATTGTTTGTTTGAGTATGTTTATAACATGTTAATTTCATTTTGGTTGGACTAATTTGATGAAAAATGATTTGGAATTATTTTCCCCAAATATTTGTCCTTGGCCGAATGGTTTGATGATTTTGGGATCTTGGATTTTTTGATTTTTTTTCATTTGATGAGTTAGAATCGATTAGGTTGATGTTAATTTGAATCGAATTGGATTGGATTTCGAATTGGACAAAAACCCCAAATCTTTGAGTTGGCCGAATGTGACTAATGCCCTAATGTCTTGGTAAATTTTGATTTTGATAATTGGATGTATTGGAAATCATTCGGGATATTTATTTAATGTCGATTGCGGATTAATTGGATTGAAACCGAATTGGACATGAAATCACTCCCTTGGCCGAGACCTTTAAGCATGTAGATGGGTTTGATTTTTCAATTTGTGTGTTGGACATATGATAATGAATCAAGCATGATTAATTGGACTAATATGGTGTTTTAGAAATGTTGATTTAGTTGATTGATCATGTAATACACTTTGGTAATTAAATTGGGAAAATTGGATTTTTTGAATTTAATTATTTGGGCCTAATTTTGGAAATTGGATTTAAATGTTGTATTTGGGCCTATTGGGCTTGATTTATCAAGTTTGGTTTAGGCCAAATGGATTGGATCCAATTGGGCCCAAAACCTTGACCATAAAGCCCAAATGCGACTTAATGAACCTTTAAAGTTCAATTGGGCCTAATGGGCCAAGATTGATTTATGGGCTTATGGGGTAAATCCCGGATTGGACTTTGGTTATCGGTTTGACCCGAGTTGACCAAAGTCCACGCCTTAAGAAATCAATCAAAAGCCCATTGGACTTTAATTGAATTGACGTTGGACGTTAATCGGTCTTTGAGACGCGTTACGATTAAATTTGGAATTTAAATCGTAAAAGGATTATTAAATAAAAGTGTAATATTTAATTTGGAATTGAATAGTGAATTAGTATTAAATACATGTTAAATTAGATTTAATGATGTAGTTTAATTTAATTCATGAATTCGTACTTTAAGTACTTATTCGCAAAACGAGTTTGACTCGAACAAAATCAAATCGTTGTTTGAACATTGGATGATCACTTAATTATCAGATTAATTAATTTGATTGATTGATTGATAGCATGCTTATGTGTGTGAATACGTGGTTGTGTTGAATGAATAATGTATATCGGATGGATATTAGTCGGGTGGGCAATTTTAGAAATTGTTGTAATAAATTCGATTTATTAAATTGGACCTGCGTGTCCAGCCTTATCACCTCTATTCTCTTTGTATTCTCTTCTCACCTATTCCCCTCTATGTATATGAGGTTTCTTTAGAAGTGTAGTGTAACGGGTAGAGAAATACTAGTGCTAGCTTGAGTGAGAAAGGAGAGATTTGATCTAGGATCAATGTGTTAAGTATCCATCCGCATATCATTATTATTTATTTTCATACTCGCTTTATTATGTATTTAGAATGCATGTTTAAGGGTGTATGATGATGAGACCTTAACAAAGATAATTAAATTGGTAGCCAATTTGCACGCGAAAAACCCTCGTTAAATATCAAGCGTTTATTTTCCTTCCATTGAGTGATTCTTACTCAAGATCCGAGATTGGCAGGGGTTGTTGGCCAAAGTCAAGCCCTTGTCCTTCGAAGATGTGTTTTAATCACGAGGCTTTGTTCCATATCGGTGTCGTGTCCAAGTTGTGGTTTGTTGGCCAAAGTCAAGACCACTTCTTGTCCATTGACATTGATTACGAAGCTTCCATGTCAATGGGTCCGCGCTTGACTGGGATCACTAGGTTTGTTGTGCCAAAGCCAAGGCCTAGTTGATTCAGAGGAAAAAAGTTAGGGTATACATTCGATGTATAGGCATATATAAAATATATGTTTGGGACTTGGATGTCCACCTACTGGATCTAGGAGTTGGATGAGATCCAATTGATCTTCGAGATCTACCTAGTTAATTATCATACAATTTGTTGGCCAAAGTCAAGATTGTGTGATATTTAACGGGATCCTAGCCCACTAGGAAACACGGTTTCCCGAGTACTCGACAGAGGGTTAGAGGCTCGACGAAAAATAGTGGGAGGCAAGTATTGAATTTGCAACATTCGTTCGAATACTCGCTAACGCGCTCATCTATATTTTACTCGTCATATTAATCAAGTATTAGTTGGACTAATATTTTATGTTGTTTTAAATATATATATAGTTGGACTATATACAAACTCATTCAATATATAGTTGATTTTATAATTGGATTATAGTAATCAATATAATTGAATTAAAATGATAGTTGATTTTATAATTAGATTATAGTAATCAATATTAAAATTATAGTTGATTAAATAATTGGATTATTGTAATCATTATAATAAATAGTACCTTATTAAATTGATTAAATAGTTGGACTATTGAAATCAAGAAAGAATTGAAAAGTTGAATATTTAAAATATATAATCATTGGATTAAATGCTTTAAATGATTTAATTTTCATATTGGGAATAAATAATAGGTTAATTTATTTGATAAAATAACTTATTATGACTAAGCCCATAATTAAGCAAATAGTAGAGCATAAAATCTTTGAAGATTTATGTGATGATGACTTTAGTGCTTAATTATTATACTTATCATAAATCTATCTTTAGATTTAAAATATTAAATTGCAATTAATAATTCTTAGAGAATTGATTTGACTATTCTAGTGGAGAGAAGTCAAAGTTTGCAATTGGGCAAGTTGCACAAGGTGCACATCATTTCGATATTCCGAAACCCAAGGCTTGGCCAAAGGTTTGTGAAATATTGAAATGATAATTGACATATCCCAAAGTGACTACCATTTGGATATGGAAGACACGAAGGAATTAAAGAAAGGGCAAGGCTCTGACTTTAAAAATGTTTGTCAAAGTTATATTCACTACTAGTATTGAAATTAGATTTTAAATACTTAGTGTGGTACATAAAATATATGTATTGATGTTCAGAATCTGCTTTGAGCAGGATACTGACTTCAAGCCGAGATTTCTCTGCAAATCGGAAACGGGACGAAAGTCGCTGTTTCGACCGTAGATACCTAAGTTTAGGAACTACCCTTTGGGTATGTACTTAAATTAGGAACTGTTATAATGTAACTAGTTTGACTAGAGACATTATCTCTATATCAGTGTTTAATCCGTTGCGGATAAACCTTTATATTCTAGAACACTAAGTGTTTTATTATATAAAGATGATACTGAGATAAACACATTAGATGTGAATAACAGAATTTATATTTTGAATATAATAAAAGCTCAAAACATATAAAATGACAAATAAATAGCTCAAATTGATTTGATCAATAGAGACTTATTTGTGGCATTGTTGTCTAGGACACAATTAAACGAGACTCGTATATCCACACTTTTGAAGAGTGGGTACTAGGACTGATTTGACTATTCAAATAAGGTCTGCGAATCTAGTTTATTAGGTAAAGTACCTAAAATACTATTTACTTGGTAATAGTAAAAGGGCCACCGATCTGTTAGCCCTATTCATGGTGAAGTTAGTGGGCCCATATCTAGCTGGGCTAGATGTGGACATGAATATTTCGTGACCTTAACGGATGTAACATCACGTTATGGTTATGTGTTTCTTTTGAAGAACACAGATCGGAAACTATTAGGGTTTCGACACGAAGTAGATTAACAGATCGACTATAGTATTATGCCGTCACGGTAAGACCGTATTGGAAAATACTTAAGCAGTAAGTTTCATATGTACATGAAAGAGTACGGTATTCTTTCATATGAGGACTCCTCCCGAGACACGTCAGTTAGACGGTGTGTCCAAACTAAAAACCGAATTTTGTTGGACATGATAAGGTTTATCACGAGTCGCTTTGAGCTACCATTTCCTTCAACAAGGATATGTATCTAACAGTGCAAAACTTATTTAGAATAAGGTTCCATATAAATCTGTTTGACAGATATCATATAGGATATGAACAGGAAAGAAACAGGGTTTCTCATTCCTAATAATTTGGGTATGCCATGCATAACGTTTGGATGATACCAAACTAAAGACCCAAATTGGATAAGTGCCAATATAGGTTATCCTAAGGAAACCTTAAGTATAGTACTTATAAATCTCACATGAGAACAATGTGATTGTTGCTCACCATGTGGTTTTTCCTGAGAGGAATATCGATATGCAGTGGTCAGTGGGAGGATAGTGATACTCGATGAAAATCGGAGTAATACTACTGGCAAGGCACGAAGTCCTTAATGGAACACAAATAGTTCATCTATGATGAATCTATACCATTAATCTTCAAATACACAAGAACTGAGTAGATCGGATAGAGTCAGAAAAAAACCTAGGGTATGGGTTTCTGATCAACCCTCATAAAGATGTCAATCTTATGAAGGTATATCCACCGACTACGTTTTGAGGAAGTGATACGAGGTATCGACTTCCTATTATGGCAAAGTGCCATGAATCCGAAGTGGATTCCATGTATAACAACTATTTTGGATACTAGTTGTTGTACCACAAGGCATTGTGCCTAATGGTACTGTAATCGTCTTCAAGGAAGACATACATGGATGGTAACAAACCAACTTACAAAGCTAGGCTTTTGACGGAAAGGTATCGTTATCAACATTGTGTTAATAACGGTTCAACCTTTTATCTGTTGCCATAGTAAATCCATTTTGATGATGCTTGTTAATACTGCATATTTCATTTATGAAATGTGTCAGATGCAGATCAAAATCGCTTTCCTGAAAATGAAACCTTTTGGAGGATGTTTACAACATCCTGACGATTTTGTATAACCAACAAACGAGGTTTGCGGGTTATTCAATCCATGTTTGGATTAATGCAAGCATAAGGTTCTTGGAACTGTCGTTTTGAAATAATCATAATGATTTATGATTTGACTCAAAACGAAATAATTCTTGTGTATATAAGGAGGTTAGTGGGAGAGGGCACTGACAATGAAATTCCCAATAAAGCAATTGGTGAAAGCTTGGCTTTCATAGATATTCTTTCAATAGAAATTCTCCGTAGAATTCTGGGGAGTAACAACCTTTATTCGAGGAATAAAGATCTACTGGGATAGATTTGGAGTTGTTAACACTCTCTGGGAAATTGTACATTTAAAATGTACTTGTATTGGTGTCTCATACGCTTCGAGCATATGGAGTCACAATTGGGTCAATCCAAGTGATAGTCACTGGATTGAACATTAAGAACATCTGTTAGTATCTGAGAGAACTAAAGATGTTGTCTTAAACTATGGAGAAGGAGAACTTGAAGTGACTGGGATCACTGCTACAAGTTTCCAAACAATTAAATACTGCGGTACTATAAAGTTTGAATAATGGGACAGTGAGCTGGAAATCTTCCGAGCAAGATAACTGTTGCCGAATAAACAACAAATGCGGATTATTGCTGCAGCTGAGGCAGCAATAGAAGCCATTTGGTCGATAATAAATCTAATTAGATTAGATATAGTTCTGTTAGCAGCTGAGCTAGGCGTCAGCACAAGGCTAAAGAATTAAAGGTCTCATCGACGATCCAGATATATACTTCTATATTCATCTGATTCGTTCGGATCATACATCGTGGCGATGTGATGATCGTATAAATCGCGTCAGACGATAATCATACAAATCCGCTGACGAAAACCTTTCCTCAGCAATTTGAGCGAACCGTACATAGTTCGGGTGTTAGACACTCGAGTGACTGGCTATGTGCCAAGTGGGAGATTGTTGGACAAAACCCATAGCGTCACTATTTGCACAGATCATTGTGTTGTGTAGCAAATTAACTATTTGACAAGGAAATTGCACTCTCATCATTGTGATTAGATCACCTTAGATATATAAATGAAGAGAGGTCCCTATGATTAGTTCCTGGACTGAGAATGATATGAGACAGTATCAGTCCCCGAAGGATTAATCATTAAATATCCCTAGCCGGAGTATTATCGAGACTGGACATCGATAATGCGGAATAGGCTAGTATTGCACTTGTGTGCGTTGTGAGGGCACAACGGCATAGTTCTCATATAGATAAGTATTGGATGCTTATGCAAGTGCGATAGGAGGTCGTGTTTCACCGATGGTACGGGAAACAGCTTCGCTCTGGATAGACCCCTCGGAATCCCATTGGTATTATGAATATGTGTCTATGGGAGGCCGAAATCAAGGTAGGTGTGTATAGTCTTAACCTGAGACTTACATCGCTAATGCTTACGACAATCGATATACTTTAGTTGAGGTCGTCTAGGACTCTAACCGTTCTGTGTACGCCAATGCCGGGTTATTGAGAATCGTAGTGTATTGGATGTGATGTCAAGACGGAAGTATCACTCCAGTCATAGTGGAGATGATGTCACGCAGGATACGGTATTAGTGCTCTTAAGAGATGCGCATCCAATCGTGATATTATGACCAGGTCATGAATATCCGATTATAGAGACTAGTTACCAGACATCCGATATGTGTTTCGGACGGGGCAGACACTTATCCAGCCCCAGCCCTAGCACGTGACTATCCGATACTGGGCCGATATGCACAATACATTAGTATACTACGCTTGATATAGATCTTAAATATTCTTAAAAGGATATGTCCGGAGAATTGGGATGACTTGGTGCTTTGCTAGGAGTTGACCTTGTCTCGTAAATCGGTAGAACGTAGTACTTGGTACGTACGTGATTCGGATACTCCGACGACCGTATTTACTGCCAACTTATCCGGAGATCTCATGGGTCGCTTCCCGATAATCCACCGATGACGCACAACTTGCACTCTTGAATAATCTGGGAGATTATATAGATGAGAGAGAAAATTAATCTAGGATTAATTACGGAGATATTTTATCTAGGATAAAATATCGTCTAGAGAGAGATAACGATTAATTTGGAATTAATCGGTAAATTAATATATTCGATATATTAAACGAAATTAGATTTCGACGCGGAATTAAAATTAGATTTTAATTCGGGCAAACGAGTTAATTTAGAATTAATTCGTTAGCGACGTAAATAATAATTTCGCTAGGCGCAATTATTTATTTAAATTCGATTTAATTAACGTCGCGACGTAAGTTCGGTATTTCGGAAATATCGAACCCGAACGCGTGAGTGCAGGTGGGCCCACTTTCATTTGGAAACGTGTGGGGCCCACATGACACATGTCATATTATGCATTATTTAATTCTAATGCATTGCATGGAGATAGTGTACAATGCACTCAATGGTTTTGCATGAAAATTGAGTGTTTGACACTCTAAGCCATTGCATGATTTGTGTCATAAGTTTATTATTAATTTAATAAATATTATGGCATAAATATAAATTGATTTTTTGTAACAAAATTTAGATTAACTCTCTCATCTCTCTCACGCCAAAATAGTGGCTGTTCTTCACTGGTTTTGAACCAGTTTGGGCGTGAACAATATGGAAGCAAGAGTGGATTTTCATGGTGAAAATTCAAGTGCTAGCACACTTACAAGTCTTGCGAAGGTGGTAGGGAGGTTCGACCATGAGCCGGGATCCATCCAACGAAGCTAGGAGCTGCGTTTCTCATCTCAAAATTCTGTTTTTGGAGGCAGTGGACTGCATGCAGTAAGCTTACATGGCAGTGCGTTTTTTGGGTTCATTTGTCTTCAAATCGACTCTACCAACCAATGTAAGTATTCCGCTATCTTCGTTGGTGTATTCACGCATTATTTCATGTCTTGTTTGATCATGGGACCTTAGAAAAACTCAACAGTTGGATGGCTTTAATGCCATTTACCATTTTTTGAATTGGTTATATCATTTGACTTTGTTTTTAAACAAAATCAACCAACACTATTATTCTTCCTCTCTCTCCACTCACGCCCAGGGGCTATTTTTCTCTCTTGGTTCATCTTTGCCGAGAACCACAAGGAACAAAATGGAAAATTTGTGGCAAATTTTCCGATGCTGGCACATGAAGAGTCATCCAAGGTGATAGGGAAACAAACCCATAAGCATGGAATCACCATTTGCAAAGCTTGGAGCTTGGAACATCAATTGAGGGATGACCGAAAATCAAAGGAACACAAAGAAGCCCATTGCCGAGTGCTTCCAATGAGGAGCAAAGGTTTTGTGTTCGACGCATCGCATAACCGAACAATTTAAGTATGATTCCGCCATACTTTTATGAGTATTCACACATGTTTCATTGCTTGAATTGATCTTGGGACTAATCTAGAAACCTAAAAATAGATGCATGAGTTGCTCGTATCCATCGAACTGACCGTCGAAAGTTTTCATATGGAGTGTTTATCACATATGTCTATGAGAACTTTTATATATCGATTATATGACTAGTCTTTAGACTTGAGGTCTTTAGAATCTTATGTGTGGATCAAATAACTTTGACATTCTCCTTCCCCGGTTCAAAAGATCCGGTCATAAGGTATGATTGGGTCATTTATTGAAACACATGAAGTTTGTAAAGATACAACAGAGAATCACCACTCTCGCAGATAATATTTTCTTATAAGAGTGGTATTCCAGTTCACGGGTTGATATGTGTGATCAGTGCTTGAGACTGTGGCCGCAGTGTAAGAATCATGTGAGATTCTTGGGTTAGCATGATTCATGACACTATCAACATCATACCTTTGACTATATGTGTAGACACTTTCCATACCCTAGGTCAAACGGTAGGGATACAGTGAGGCGAGGGACCGTATCATATGTAAATTGCATACCGAATGGCATGTTGCTAGATGTCAACCTTGGTCATTGAAATCGAACGACCATCTGATCCGAGGATAATTTATGTTCGATTAAATTATCACGATTCATTTCATGTCCAACTTGAGGGGAACCCAAAAGTTCACTCACAACAAAGTCGAAATCAATGGTTAAAATTACTGTTGTTGGACAGTTATGACCCATATCGTCACTATTTGTACAGATCATTGTGTTGTTGTACAAATTAACTATATGACAAGGAGATTGGTGTTGTTGTACAAATTAACTATGTGACAAGGAGATTGCACTCTTATCATTTGTGATTAGATCACCTAGATGTATAAATGATAGGAGGTCCTTATGATTAGTTCCTGGATTGAGATGATATGAGACAGTATCGGTCCACGAAGGATTAATCATCAAATATCCCTAGTCGTAGTATTATCGAGACTGGACATCGATAATGCGGAATAGACTAGTATTGCACTTGTGCGCGTTGTGGGAGCACAACGACATAGTTCTCATATATTTAAGTATTGGATACTTATGCAAGTGTGATAGGAGGTTGTGTTTACCGATGGTACGGAAAACAGCTTCGCTCTGGATAGATCCCTCGGATTCCATTGGTAGTATGGGTATGTGTCTATGGAAGTCCGAAATAAGGGTAGGTGTATTTGGTCTTAACCTGAGACTTACACCGCTAATACTTGCGACAATCAGTATGCTTTAGTTTTGGTCGTCCAGGGCTTTAACCGGTTCTGGGTACGCCTCTGCTGGGTATATTGAGAATCGTAGTGTATTGGGTGTGATGTCAAGATGGAAGTATCACTCTAGTCATAGTGGAGATGATGTCACGTAGGATACGATACTAGTGCTCTTAAGTACTGCAGTCATCGGGATATTATGACTAGGTCATGTATATCCGATAATAGAGACTAGTTACCAGACATCCGACATGTGCTTCGTACGGGGCAAACACAGTTCCAGCCCCAGGCCTAGCACGTGATATTCGATACTGGATCGCAATACGCAATACTACATATACTACGCCTGACATAGATTATATATTCCAGTAAGAATATTTCTGGAGAATTGGGTAGGCACGGTGCTTTGCTAGAAGCCAACCATGTCTTGTAAATCGGTAAGCACGTGGTACGAGGTATGCACGTATTCGGATAATCCAATGGCCGTATTTACTGCCAACATATCCAGGGATCTCTTGGGTCGCTTCCCAAAGATTCACCGATGACAGTTGACTTAATTAGAATTAATCTGGGATTAATTAAGATAGAGAAAATTAATCTGGGATTAATTGAGGTATTATTTAATCTGGGATTAAATGTGTTCGGAAGAGAGAGAACGCGATTAATTTGGAATTAATCGGTAAAATAAATTTAATAGTTAAATTTGATTTTTCTATTTAATTTATTCGTATGGGCTAAAATTAATATATCGGATATATTAATATGAATTGGATTTCATTACGAAATTAAAGTTTGACTTTAATGTGAATGAACGAATTAATTTAGAATTAATTCGTAGACGACGTTCGTAATAAATTTGCGAGGCATCGTTATTTAATTAAATTAGATTTAATTATTTAACGATGAAAGTTCGTTTAATCGGATTAAACGGATCCGAGCCGCGGAAAATATTCGTAGAGACATTTTGAATTTTGAATTTAAAATGGTGGGGCCCACTTCACACATGTGAAGTGGTGGTTGGAAAGTGGTTGGCATTTATGCCAAAACCACTTACTTTCCAACCACTTGGTTTAGGTGAAACCAAAAACCCCAACTACATGGTTTTGGGTAAAATGGTAAAACCCTTTAACAAAACCAAAAATCCTACTCTCTCTCTTCATTTCCAACACTTGGAACAAAACACAAAGACACACAAAAACCCTAGAATGGGCGTGAACATGGAGCCTCCTTCTCTTTGATTTTGTTGCAAAATCAACAAAGCTAGCACTTCATGGAATCAACTAAGGTGATAGGGAAACCAACTCAAAGCTTGGAATCAACATTGAAGGTTGGATCTTGGAGATCACTTCTCACATCTCAAAGCTTGGAATCAACAAAGGAAGCATCTTGGAGATCTTCTTCTCAAAAATTTAAAAGCCAAATCCGTTCATTGTAAGTATACTTCGCAACTTATCTTGAATTTATGAACATGTTTTCATGCTTATTAGATCATTGGCATGTTCTAGGAACACTAACAATGGTATCAAGAGTTAATTTTAAGCATGAAAATTTTAGGGTTCATGAGACTAAAATTTGGGGCTTTTGTGTTTTGAGCATGATTCCTTCAAATTGATGCTTTGAGCATGCTTAGATTATGTTAACTTAGAGTTATGCATGATTAGATTTGAAACAAATCAAATGAATCCAAAGTTAAATTTTTTTTTCACTTGGCCGAATATGCTACTGTCTAGGACTGCAGTTTTTTTATTTTTGTAACATGAAATGATGTGTTTAAATGCATGTTTAAATGTTGATTGTTGGTTTGATTGGATTGGAATCAAAGTTAATAATGTTTATGTTAAAATCAAAGAGCATGTTGAGCATGAAATGATGTATTTTGGCTTCGATTTGTGTTGTGCATGAATTGATGGATTAAGCATGATTAATTAAGTTAATTGGTATTTTGGAAATATTGAGTTTAATTAATTAATCATGGCTAATACACTTTAATTAAAATAATTGTAATATTTGGAATATTATAATTATGTTAATAAGCCTTTAATTATTAATTGGGCTAAAAGTGTGTATTTGGGCTTAATGGGCTTGGTTTGACTAAGTTTGGTTTTGGACTTTTGGATTGGATCCAATTGGGCCCAAAACCAATTCCATAAAGTCCAAATATATCACTTGGCCCTTTAAAGAATTTAATTGGGCCTAATGGGCCTAAATTGATTTTGTTGGCAATAGGGTGATTCCTATTGGGCCTTGGCATTTTGGGTTTGATCCATTATGGCCAAAGCCCATGCCTTAAGAATCAATTAAAAGCCCATTGGACTTTAATTGAATTGATATTTGATGTTAATGGGCCTTTGAGACCCATTAAGATTGGATTTGGAATCCAAGTCTTTAAGGCTTATAAGTAAGTGTAAATATTTAATTTGGAATTAAATTTGGAATTAGTATTGAATACAAATAAATTGGATTTAAAGTTGTAGTTCGATATAATTCAAGAATACGTACTTTAAGTATTTATTCTTAAACGAGTTGGACTCGTGCAAATCAAATCGTTGTTTGAACATTGGATGGTCATTAATTCAAAGATTAATTAATTGGATTAGATTGATTGAATAACATGATTTGTATGAATACATGAATGTGTTGTATGAATAATGTATATCAGATGGATATTAGAAGGGCGAATGCAATTTTGGAAATTGTAATAAATTTAGAATTTATTTAAATTGGACCTGCGTGTCTAGCCTTTTATCTCATTTCTCATTGTATTTCTCTTCTCACCTATTCCCCTCAATGTAAATGAGGTTTCTTTATTGTATTAAGTAATTGGGTAGAAGTTAGAATAGTTCTAGCCGGGGAGAGAAAATGGAGTGATTTGTTCTAGGAACAATTTGTGAGATATCCATCCGCATATCATTATTGATTTATTTATTTATACGTGCTTTATTATGTGTTTAGAATGCATGTTTAAGGGTGTATGATGATGAGACCTAATCAAAGATAATAAATTGGTTGCCAATTTGTACGCGAAAAACCCTCAAAACATATTAAGTGTTTTTCCTTCCGTTGAGTGATTCTTACTCAAGATCCAAAGTTGGCATTGGTTTGTTGGCCAAAGTCAAGACCTTTGTCAATTGCGGATGTGTTTGAATTATGAGAGTTTTGTTCCATATCGGTGTCTTGTCCAAGTCGTGATTTGTTAGCCAAAGTCAATATCACTTCTTGTCCATCGACATTGATTACGAAACTTTCCAAGTCAATGGGTTCCGCTTAACTGGGATCATTAAGTTTGTTGTGCCAAAGCCAAGGCTTAGTTGATTCAGAGGAAAAGGTTAGGTAATATATTTGATATATTGGCATATATAAGATATATGTTTCGGACTTGGATATCCACCTACTGGATCTAGGAATTGGATGGGATCCAATTGATCTTAGAGATCTACCTAGTTAGGTATCATACAATTTGTTGGCCAAAGTCAAGATTCTGTGTTATTTAACGGGATCCTAGCCCACTAGGAAACTAGGTTTCCCGAGTACTCCACAGAGGGTTAGAGACTCGCCGAAAAATAGTGGGAGGCAAGTATTAGATTTGCAATATTCGTTTAGTTACTTGCCATACGCGCTCAATCAAATATCATTCGTCAAATAAATTAAATGTTAGTTGGACTAATATTTAATAGTTGTTTTAATTTAACAGTTAGACTATATTCAAACTACTTCATTTATAGTTGATTATGTAATTGGATTATAGTAATCAATATATATTTGAAATTTATCCTTCAATTATAGTTGATTATATAATTGGATTATAGTAATCAATATATTTGGATTTTACCAATCATTTATAATGATTATATAATTGGATTATAGTAATCAATATATATTTGATTTTAACCAATAAAATTGTAATAAGTTATATAGTTAGACTATAGTAATCATTACATTAGATTGCACCTGAAATCGTTGATTAAATAGTTGGACTATTAAATTGCAATTAATAACTCTTGGAGAGTTAATGGCCATTCTCAAGGAGACAAAGCCAAAGTTTGCAATAAGGCAAGTAGCGCAAGGCGCATCTTACTTTAATATTCTAGAAGGCCAAGGCTTGGCCAAAGGCTTCTAAGAATGTAGAAAATGGCAAAGGAAAAATCATTATAGTCTTCTAGGAAGACAAATGACATATCCCAAGATGTCTACCTAAACTGTGGCAAACGGAGTCATTGAATCGTGACTGCCGTATGGACAAGGCAGACATGAAGGAATAAAAGAAAGGGCAAGGCTCTGACTTTAAGTATGTTTATCATAAGAATGTTCACTACTAATATTAAAATTGGATTTTAGATATTAAATAGTGTGATACATAAATATATGTACTGATGTGCAGAATCTGCTATGAGCAGGATACTGACTTCAGATGAGATTAATCTGCGAATATGAAATGGGACGATAGTCGCTATTTTAACCGTAAATACCTAATTTTAGGAACTACCCTTCGGGTGTACTTAAATTAGGAAACTGTTATAATGTAACTAGTTTGACTAGAAATATTATCTCTATATCGAGTATAACTCGTTGCGAGTGCACCTTTATATTCTAGAACACTAAAGTGTTTTATTATATAAAGATGATATTGAGATAAACACATTAGATGTGAATGACAGTGTTTATATTTTGAATATGAATAAATCTCAAACATATGACATGACAAACTAATAGCTCAAACTGATTTGATCAGAAGAAACTTAGTTGTGGCAGTACTGTCTGGGACACATTAAACAAGAATCGTATATCCACACTTTTGAAGAGTGGGTACTAGGACATATTTGATTCCACTCAAATAAAGTCTATGAATCTAGTTTATTAGGTAAAGTACCTAAAATACCTTTTACTTGGTGAAAGTGTAAGAATCATAGATCTGTTAGCCCTATTCATAGTGAAGCAAGTGGGCCCATGTCTAGCTAGGCTAGAGGTGGATATGAATGTTTCGTGACCTTACGGATGTGGCATCGCGTTATGGTTATATGTTTCTTTTGAAACACAAATCAGAAACTTTTAGAGTTTTGACACGAAATAGACGAACAGATCGGCTAAAGTATTAAAACATCACGGTTTGACCATGATGAAAATACTTAAGCAGTAAGTTTCTCATATACTTGAAAGAGTATAGTATTCTTTCAATGAGGACTCCTCCCGGAACACGTCAGTTTGACGGTGTGTCCGAACGGAGAAACCAAATTTTATTGGACATGATAAGGTTAATCATGAGTCGCTCTGAGCTACCATTTTCCTTCAAAAGAGATAAGAATTAACAGTGCAATACTTATTTTGAATAAGGTTCCATAAAAATCTGTTTGAAAGATTTTATATTAGATATGAACAGGAAAGAAACTGGGTTTTCTCACTCCTGATGATTTGGGAATAATAGGCATACGTTTGGATGATACCAAACAAGAACCCAAATTGGATAAGTGCCTGATGTAATTGGTTATCCTAGGGAAACAAAAGTATAATACTTATACAACTCACTAAGAGAACAATGTGATTTTTTCTCACCATACGGTTTTTCCTAGGAGGATTACCGATATGCAGTGGTAAGTGGGAGGATAGTAAAACTCGATGAAGAATCGGAGTTATACTGTTCAAGGCACCAAGTCCTTAATGGAACACAAACAGTTCATCAAGGATGAAACTATACCAATAATCTTCGAATACACAAGAACATCGTAGATCGGAGAGAGTCAAAAAACAACCTGGGGTATGGGTTTCTGATCTCACCTCATAAAGATGTCAATCTTTTGAGAAATACCAACTGACTACGTATGAGGAAGTATCGACTCCTTATTATGGCAAAGTGCCATGAGTCTGAAATAGATTCCATATATATCAACTATGTTTGGACACTAGTTGTTGTACCGCAAGGCATTGTGCCTATTGGTACTATATAAGTCTTCAAGGAAGACATACATGAAAGGCAACATAGCAACGTACTAAGCTAAGCTTGTAGCGGAAAGGTATCGTTATCAACATTGTGTTGATTAGAACGAAATCTTTTACCTGTTTCCACGTTAAATCCATTGGGATAATGCTTGCTAATGCTGCATGTTTCATTCATGAAATATGGCAGCTGAACGTCAAAATCGCTTTCCTTAAACGGAAGCCTCTTTGGAGGATGTTTATAACATCCTGATGGTTTTGTCTTACCAAAACTAGCAAACAAGGTTTGCAGGTTATTCGATCCATGTATGGATTGAAGTAAGCATTGGGTTCTTGGAACTATCGTTTTGATGTAATCATAATGGTGTATGATTTGATTCAAAACGCATATGATTCTTGTGTATATAAGGAGGTTAGTGGGAGCGCACTGACAATGATGTCCTAAATAATGATGATATGTCATTTCTTGGAAATGATATTCCTATATTACGATCGGTGAAAGCTTGGCTTTCATTAAAATTCTCCCTAGAATTCTTGGGAGTAACAACCATTATTCTAGGAATAAAGATCTACTGAGTTAGATCTAAAGGTTGTTGACACTCTGCGAGAACTCGTACATTGAAAAATGTACGCGACCTGGTGTCTCATATGCTTTGAGCATATGGATTCACAAATAGGTCAATCCAAGTGATAGTCACTGGATTGATATTAAGAACATCTGTTAGTATCTTAGAGAACTAAGGATGATGTCCTAAACTATGGAGAAGGTGAACTTGAAGTGACTGGAATCACTGCTGCAAGTTTCCTAACTGATAATAACAACGGTACTATACAGTTTTAATAACGATACAGTGAGCTGGAAATCTTCCAAGCAAGATGTTGTTGCTGAATAAACAACACATGCGGGTTGTTGCTGCGGCTGAGGCAGCAATAGAAGCCATATGGGTCATTAAAAAATCTAATTAGATTAGATATAGTTCTGTTAGCAGCTGAGCTAGGCTACAGCACAGAATAAAGAATTAATGGTCTCATCAACGATCCAGATATATACTTCGACTATTCATCTGATTCTTTCGGATCATACATCGTGGCGATGTGATGATCGAATAAATTACATCAGACGATAATCATACAAATCCGCTGACGAGAGCCTTTCCTCAGCAGTTTGAGCGAACCATACATAGTTCGGGTGTAAGACACTCGAGTGACTGGCTATAGGCCAAGTGGGAGATTGTTAGATAGTTAAGACCCATAGCGTCACTATTTGTACAGATCATGGTGTTGTTGTACAAATTAACTATGTGACAATGAGATTGCACTCTTATCATTTGTGATTAGATCACCTAGATGTATAAATGATAGGAGGTCCTTATGATTAGTTCCTGGATTGAGATGATATGAGACAGTATCGATCCACGAAGGATTAATCGTTAAATATCCCTAGTCGTAGTATTATCGAGACTGGACATCGATAATGCGGAATAGACTAGTATTGTACTTGTGCGCATTGTAGGAGCACAATGACATAGTTATCATATATTTAAGTATTGGATACTTATGCAAGTGTGATAGGAGGTTGTGTTTACCGATGGTACAGAAAACAGCTTCGCTCTGGATAGACCCCTCGGAATTCCATTGGTAGTATGACTATGTGTCTATGGAAGTCCGAAATCAGGGTAGGTGTATTTGGTCTTAACCTGAGACTTGCACCGCTAATACTTGCGACAATCGGTATGCTTTAGTTTTGGTCGTCCAGGGCTTTAACCGGTTCTGTGTACGCTTCTGCTGGGTATATTGAGAATCGTAGTGTATTGGGTGTGATGTCAAGATGGAAGTATCACTCTAGTCATGGTGGAGATGATGTCACGTAGGATACGATGTCTTGTACGAATATTTCTGGAGAATTGGGTAGGCACGGTGCTTTGCTAGAAGCCAACCATGTCTTGTAAATCGGTAAGCACGTGGTACGAGGTACGCACGTATTCGGATAATCCGATGACCGTATTTACTGACAACATATCCAGGGATCTCTTGGGTCGCTTCCCAAAGATTCACCGATGACAGTTGATTTAATTAGAATTAATTTGGGATTAATTAAGATGGAGAAAATTAATCTGGGATTAATTGAGGTATTATTTAATCTGGGATTAAATTTGTTCGGAACAGAGAGAACGCGATTAATTTGGAATTAATCGGTAAAATAAATTTAATAGTTAAATTTGATTTTTCTATTTAATTTATTCGTATGTGCTAAAATTAATATATCAGATATATTAATATGAATTGGATTTCATTACGAAATTAGAGTTGGACTTTAATGCGAATGAACGAATTAATTTAGAATTAATTCGTAAACGACGTTCGTAATAAATTTGCGAGGCATCGTTATTTAATTAAATTAGATTTAATTATTTAACGACGAAAGTTCCTTTAATCAGATTAAACGGATCCGAGCCGCGGCAAATGTTCGTAGAGACATTTTGAATTTTGAATTTTGAATTCAAAATAGTGGGGCCCACTTCACACATATGAAGTGGTGGTTGGAAAGTGGTTGGCATTTATGCCAAAACCACTTACTTTCCAACCACTTGGTTTAGGTGAAACCAAAAACCCCAACTACATGGTTTTGGGTAAAAGAGTAAAACCCTTTAACAAAACCAAAAAGCCTACTCTCTCTCTTCACTTCCAACACTTGGAACAAAACACAAAGACACACAAAAACCCTAGAATGGGCGTGAACATGGAGCCTCCTTCTCTTTGATTTTGTTGCAAAATCAACAAAGCTAGCACTTCATAGAATCAACTAAGGTGATAGGGAAACCAACTTAAAGCTTGAAATCAACATTGAAGGTTGGATCTTGGAGATCACTTCTCACATCTCAAAGCTTGGAATCAACAAAGGAATCATCTTGGAGATCTTCTTCTCAAAAGTTTAAAAGCCAAATCCGTTCATTGTAAGTATATTCCGCAACTTATCTTGAATTCATGAACATGTTTTCATGCTTATTAGATCCTTGGCATGTTCTAAGAACACTAACATATTGTAGGAATTGTTCATAAATAGTTCAATGTATTTAATTATTGAACAGATCATTTATGAGGTTCCATAGTGGCTTAGGGATTGGTGAATGACGATAGGGGCACTTTGGTAATTGGAATAAATAAATAAATATGAATAGTAACATGAATAGTAATTTTTTTTATTTGTTATTTGTTTTGAATTCTAATTCGGCCCAAACTCTTATTAGGGTTTTATAATCTCATTAAACCACTAAATTAAGATCCAATGGCTAAGATTAAATTATAATTTATCCCACATCGGATTCTTAATTAATTTTGTTGTCTTTGGAGCACCTATATAAACCCAAAGAATTCTTCACAAATTTTTGCACCAAACCTTTCATATCTTGGGTTTATATAAGTGAGCAACTCTAAAGTTTAAGAGTAAGCCACTGATTTTGAAGATCCTTAAGTATAATTGACTAGAGGAACCTCGAGTTAAAAGTTTTGAGGTATTTTCCTAGGCTAGCACCAAGGGCAAAATACCCGTGCACTCAAGGCGTAGTCTTGCCATTGAGTTTTGGCTTTGGTGTGTGCACCTTTGGAGGCCACACATTTGGGTGGATCTTTGGAACGTGGAAGAGCTTGCTGAGTTCGAGAAAAGCTTGTATATTGGAGGGAGGACTGGATGAGTCTTCGGTTCAAGTAAGTCTTGTTCTTTCTTTATTTTAATTAGAGTTCTGATGATAGTTAGCATGTTTAGGTTTTTGCATGTTTTATGATTTTTTATGCTTAGAATATATAGTAACATGCATAGGCTTGTAGAATAATAAAAACAAATGGGTCTTGGGAAAAGGGATAGCGGCATCATAATTTGATTTATTTAATTTTCCGCTGCGCACTCGCGGCCGCTTCCAACAGTGGTATCATAGCACCGTTTTTGTTTTGATTAGTTGTCTCTCATTTGAACTCGAAATTGGGTGTGTAAAAGCTCGTTGGAAAGCCAACACCCTGAACTTAATTTTAGGCACAAGTTATGCATGATTTGGTTAAGATTTGAATTTTGAAATTGCATTTAAATTTCACGCATCTGTAAAAAATATGAATAGTAAATTTATTTGAATGAAATAAAATGCAATATCATAATTAAATATTAATCAAAGTTATTTAATGCCTAAAATAATTCCAACATATTAAAACTCATATGCTTGATGATTCTATGTATGATTAGAATTGGCATGATTATTTTAGGGTGCAAGCATCTAGAGACTTTCTAAGGAAATAGAGAGTGTATTGCTTATCCCTTAGCTAAGTAATTATTCTGTGATGAACTTAGAGATTTATTACCTGTAAGGCTAATAAATATAAATCACTTGTTTATATTAAAAGAAATTATAAAAGATACAAGTGGGGTGGGACCAAGGCGTTAATAAAACATTCTAAACTAAAGTTAATTTAACCAAAGGTATTACTGAAGGAAGAACCAAATCATTATCTAACTCTAGTAATACCTTTGGTTAAATTAACTTTAGTTTGGAAAGTTTTATTAACCCCTTGGTCCCAACCCACTTGTATCTTTTATAATGTCTTTTAATATAAACAAGTGATTTATATTTATTAGCCTTAAAGGTAATAAATCTCTAAGTTCATCACGGAATAATTAATTAGCTAAGGGATAAGCAATACACTCTCTATTTCTTAGAAAGTCTCTAGATGCATGCACCCTAAAATAATCATGCCAATTCTAATCATACATAGAATCATCAAGAATATGAGTTTTAATATGTTGGAATTATTTTAGGCATTAAATAACTTTGATTAATATTTAATTATGATATTGCATTTTATTCTATTCAAATAAATTTACTATTCACATTTTTCTGCAGACGTATGAACTTTAAATGCAATTTCACAATTCAAATCTTAACAAAATCATGAAACTGTTATGCCTAAACTTAATTTCAGGATGTTAGCTTTCCAACGAGATTTTAAACACCCATTTTCAAGTTCAAACGAGTGAGAACTAATTAAAATAAGAACAGCGCGCTGATACCACTGTTGGGAAGTGGCCGCGAGTGCGCAGCGGAAAATAAAAATTATTATGCCGCTTTCCCTTTGCCCAAGACCTATTTGTTTTTATTATTCTACAAGCCTAGGAATGTTATTATATATTCTAAGCATAAAACTCATAAAACATGCAAAGAATATAAACCTAAACATGCTAACTATCATAAGGAACTCTAATTAAAATAAAGAAAGAAAAAGACATACTTGAACCGAAGACTCCTCCAGTCCTCCCTCCAATCTACAAGCTTTTCTCGAACTCAGCAAGCTCTTCCACATTCCAAAGAGCCACCCAAGTGTGTGGCCTCCAAAGATACACACACCAAAGCCAAAATTCAACGGCAAGACTAGGCCTTGAGTGCACGGGTATTTTGCCTTTGGTGCTAGCCTAGGCAAATACCTCAAAACTTTTAACTCGAGGTTCCTCTAGTCAATTAGACTTAATGATCCTCAAAATGAGTGGCTTACTCTTAAACTTTATAGTTGCTCACTTATATAAACCCAAGATATGAAAGGTTTTGGAGTAAAAAATTTTGAAGAATTCTTTGGGTTTATATAGTGCTCCAAAGACAACAAAATTGATTAAGAATCCGATGTGGGATAAAAGATAATTTAATCTTAGCCATTGGATCTTAATTTAGTAGTTTAATGAGATTATAAAACCCTAATAAGAGTTCGGGCCGAATTGGAATTCAAAACAAATAACAAAAAAAATTTATTATTCACATTACTATTCACGTGAATAGTATTTTTTTATTCCAATTCCCAAAGTGCCCTTATCGTCATTCACCAACCCCTAATCCACTATGGAACCTCATAAATGATCTGTTCAATAATTAAACACATTGAACCATTTATGAACAATTCCTACAGCAATCATATATGCTGTTATATTTGTACTGTGCACTGTTAACCATTGATTTCGACTTTGTTGTGTGTGACCTTTTGGGTTCCCCTCAAGTTGGACATGAAATGAATCGTGATAATTTAATCGAACATGCCAAGGCAACCAAATGAGAAGGAAAGATATATATGTGATAGTGGCGATTCTCTGTTGTATCTTTACAAACTTCATGTTTTTCAACAAATGACCCAATCATACCCTTATGACCGGATCTTTTGAACCGGGGAAGGAGAATTTCAAAGTTATTTGATCCACATATAAGATTGTAAAGACCTCAAGTCTAAGGACATGTCATATAATCGATACATGAAAGTTCTCATAGACACACGGGATAAATACTTCATATGAAAACTTTCAACGGTCAGTTCGATGGACACGAGCAACTCATGAATCTATGTGATACACCGCTAGTAGCCTATGAAGTGTTTTCAAGTGGAGTGTGTAGGCACTGCATTTTTGCATATAAGTCCCGATGATGAGTCTCGTATGGAGACACTACCTCTTTGATTGTGAAAGCCGCGGGAAACGGACGTCGGAAGGGTAAAGTTGGAAATTGATATTTTGGTCGGATTTAACTCGCTTGTTTCGCTTCGGGTTCGTTTGTTGGACCTCTATTTTAAAACACACCAAACCCATTAAATCACATCTCACAAATTAAATAATTAAAACATTTAAAATACATGTCACAAATTAAATTGAATTAAAAAAATAATTAAAATTAAATAACTAATGAAATTAAACTAAATCAAATTAAAATCCATTTAAACTAAATCAAATTAATTCCAATTTAAATTAAATTAAAACTAATACCAAAATTAAATAAATCTTTTCCTAAAACAAGTAATCACTCCCCTAATTTAAGAAATTCCCACCCAAATTATAATTATTCTTTGCCTTTAATAAAATAATCATTTAATTGATTTTGTTCCCTTTAAAAAACATGCAGAAACCCTAATCCCCATACCCTCTCATATAATATAACACAAACCCTAATCTAGCCTCTGGCTTGGCTCTCTCTCTTTCTGAGCCCACAAAAACCAGAAACCCTAATACTCCATCTTCAACCTCACGCCACTCACTTCTCCGACCCCTCAAAACCCTAAGCTAATTCACATCATCACACTGCCTCATTAACTGCCAAAAGCCCCTCACAGCCGCACCAAAAAGCCAAAAACTCTTCACCCCTCACGTCATTAGCCCTTGTCCACAAACAAACCTTCAGCGCCACCTATCTTCAGCCACTGCCATCACATCCTCACGTCATCAGCTCCCTTCAACGCACAAAGCCATGTTCATCACATAGTCACGCACAGCTCCTCAACACGTGAGCCATAGTCACGCTTAACCACTCCACACACCCACAGCCTCAACTCCATTTCAGCCACCTCGGTAGAAAACCATCAGCACAACCCTCCAACCACACGTCCATAAACCCTAGCTGATCTTCATGACCTAACAATCTTCACGCACCATTTGGGACACCACTGCAGCCCTTGGAAATAAGGAGAATAACGCACCTTGGAAGCCCTAAACCTGCCTCACGTAATAAGCCTCCACGCATCCCCTTACCAAGAACCCTGCACAAGCCCTTCACAGCCCTCATCCCTCACGCACCTGCCCACTCACATTGCCTCACCGCTTCACGCCACAAGCCCATTAATCAACACACTCGGCAATCCAACAAAGCCCAACCGACAAACACAAACAGATTCAACCCTTAAACTCCTTCACCAATCGACCTAATAAAACGACAGCCCTTCCATCTCCATAAACCCTTCAATTCAGTGAGACCTTCTGATCAACACACAAAACCCTAGTAAACCTCTCAGTCCTCATGTACCACAAACGAGCCATCACTCATGCAGCCTCGCCACAACCCTAAAACTCATTGACGCAGCTTCCACCTTCAATAGCCACCACGTCCCCTAGCATCACACGTAGCCTCCACTCACATACCCATTCAACAGCATCCCATTTCTCCACAAACAATCCTAGCCTGCCAACAAACACAAGCCATCTCCACGTCTCGCCTGCCCCCTCACCAACCGACTCCTAGCAGTCCCCTTATTCTTAAAAGCCATTCCACTGACCAAACAGACCAAAATAAGCCACTGCAAAGCCCTCAAATTCACGGATCAAACAGCCCCCACACTCCCTCAAAAATAACCTGCAGCTCACGTCCATAATCTCACACGTTCAACACTCTTCAGACGCAACCCTGGATGTGAACTAAGCCACCAAAAACCAGCGCATGCAGTGAGAAAACGCCGCCCATTCTACCGTGAGAAGCCATAAAACCCTCAAGCCCTTCATGCACACGTAAATAGCACCCTTAGCCTTCATGAAAAACACTAACCTGAATTGCCCTAACGTACGCCACTCAGCCCATAACAGCCCCTTAACCCTTCACGCATAGAACGCCACATTCACTGCCTTTATCACGCCAAAGCCTCACTGCTCACTGACCTCGTCCAAACCGAGTCATTCACACGGCAAAACAGGGTCCCTAATCCACCGAAATACAGTCCAAAAATCAGCCAGTAAACCGAGACAAAATCACCCCAAAACAGTCCCCAAAACTACCCAAAACTGCACCCCGAAAACACACAAAACAGTCCACTATATACCTGAAATAGTGATCAGAAAATACACCCGAAACAGCAGCAAATCGGAGTGAAAACAGCAGCCCGAACGGCAAAACCCCGAGGAAAAACATTGGATTAGTGAACCAGAAAAGTTACGAGTATCGACCCTTCCAACGGCCGTGTAACGCCCTTTCGTGAGACGACAAAAGAGGTTAGACCTGAGGGCACCCTTTTATTTATTATCTTTCGTTTATTTTATTTATTTTAAATATTATCGCATGAGAGTCGTTTGAGGCATGATGTGATTGTTGGATGAGCGGAATATGTGTTCCCTTTTGTGGTATATAGGATGGAAACCCGGACGTAAATTCTGTAGCCGAATCCGAATGGACGGTAGTGCGGTTTGTACTCGGGATACAATGCCACGTACCACTTAAGAGACACGTATTTCGTCTCATCCAAATTTGTATTTGAGCATGTCATAGTTCTAGGCCGTTTATTTATTATTTTAAGCATGAGTTAATTTAGTCTTGTTGTTTAATTTTCAAAGCATGATTGTGTTATTTAGGCATGTCGTTTCTTCATCTTTATGCATGATGTTTCGTTTAGTTTATGTTTAATTATTTGTTGCTTTACTTTGTTTAATGGTTCAATATGCTCGTTGTGTTATATTGCGTGGAGTTATTTGGATGAAAGCATGTTAGTTCTAAGTACCCTTGAGCATGAATGTTGAATAGATTCGGTTAGTTTATTGCACAAATCATATCATCACAATGACATAAGTAAGGGACCATTCCGAACCCAACGGTTTGAGGTCTTCCCTTGCGGGGGTGAGTGCGGCTTTAAATCTTTGTCCCGGTTCACACCGGGTGGCTACTCCATGTTATTTCGTACTTCCCAACCAGGCCGCGAGCCTAGAACAGCGTCGCCCAGGTTCTGTTGTCTACAGTCTGGCGACTCCACTGGGGATAGAGAATTGGCCCCGAAATCATGTCTTGTGATGTGTATAATTTGTGCATTAGTTGACCGTTTCTATAGTGGGTTGAGGGAGTTCAATCAAAGGCATTGTCATAAACCCGCATGAGAACTATAGTTGTATATCCTATAGAAGTTGCCCCTTTATGCTTTTGATAACCACATGCATATTAAATCTCATACATCGCACGCATCTCATGCATACATGCATTATGTTAACCCTCTATGTCTTAAAAGCCATCATAGATATCCGTTGGGTTAGAGATAAAAGAAGAATTGTCACAGAAGAGTTTAACAAACATGGATAGCGAGGAAAAGGAAATGGAACGAGAAACAGAAAACCTTGCAGAAAGGATAGAAAGACCATTGGGAGGGGCCTTCAAAAAAAAAAAGAGGAAGAAAAAAAGAGAGAAAAGAAAATTGAAAAAAAAAAGAAAAAAAAAGAAAAAAAGCCACAAAAAAAAAAAAAAGAAAAAAAAAGAGAGAGAAAAGAAAAAAAGAAAAAAAAAGAAGGAAAAAGAAAAAAAAAAAAAAAAAAAAAAAAAAAAAAAAAGAGAGAAAAAAAAAAAATTGTTTGGTCCTTAATAGTTAGGCATAAGTCCAATGATGAAATTGATTGCTTTAGATTGAAACTTTAGAAATGATAAACTCTCGATGTGCTTTTATCCGATACTTTGAGTAATTGATCCATGTTAGACTCGTAAGCACTTGATTATGGTTCTTAGCAGTGAAAACCTGAGTGGTTAGCAAAGTGACTAGTTGAAGAAATTGTAGGTCGTTGAATGACCGTTTGCTTAGATGTCTATCCTGACTTGCTTGTGTTATGATGTGTGGTATGGTGAAAATAAAAGAAAAGTCTCTAAGAAAAAGAATTGACCCACCTACAACGATAAGCGTGAAGCTACCCCATGGGTGAGTATTAGGACCACCATGAGGAGAAAATGCTACCTTAAGGGTAGGTGTGTGAAAAAAAAAAAAGAAAAAAAAAGAGAAAAAGAAAAAAAAAATGAAGTTCAAAATGAAAAGGAAAAAAAATGAGAGACAAAGGAAAAGAAGATAATAAAACCATACCACATTGAGCACGAAAAAGCAACTGCAGGCATAATTGAGACATCTAGGTTGGTTTGACCCATCGATCCCAGTTTTTGGACGAAATCATTGAGTTGGCTTACATGGGGATGAATCTGCAAAAGGAACCTTTGCACACACACACACACACTTTGAGTCTAGCTTAGATCACTTATTCAAAAACTCAGATTTGAGTTGCATTGAGTGTTTTGAATGTTCTCTGGTTTCATTACTGGGCATTCCTTGAGGACGATAATATGCATAAGTATTGTGACTATTTCGTAGCATGTGATATAGTATGATGATATGGAAGGCCTCACCATGTGGTTCATCTTGACCAAGTGCAAACAGCATGGAGCAGAAAGCTAAATCAAGATTGGGGACGACCAGTCTACCACCTCGTGAATCCGGGACATAACAAGAAATTGAGCCATGAGACCAGAGAGAAGACTGTGCAATCACCTGGAAAACTGGCGGAAGACCTAACCCAACGAGATAGGAAACTCATTCATGCATGCATGCATACACGTAACATACTTTGCATTCTTTTGTGTTTGTTTTGCTTTGTATTCACAGGTTTTGAAGCAGAAAGAGAGAAAGCGGCAAAGACAAGCCAATCAGGAACAGCGACAGCACTGTATCAGTCTGGGGGCGAGGCCCATATCAGTATCGGTCTGGGGGGCAAGGCCCACGTCAGTTCAGTATCAGTTCTGCCGGGTATGGCATTCTGAGGGCGATGCCCACATCAGTTAAACATCAGTTTCTGCCGGGTATGGCATTCTGGGGGCGAGGCCCACATCAGTTCAGTATCAGTTCTGCCGGGTATGGCATTCTGGGGGCGAGGCCCACATTGGTTAAGTATCAGTTCTGCCGGGTATGGTACTCTGGGGGCTGAGGCCCACATTATTATCAATATTAGTCTTGCCGGGTATGACACTCTGGGGGCGGGGCCCACTCTCATATCAGTATTGGTTCGGAAATGGACTATTTCTTATCAGCAACAGTTCGGAAATGGACCACTCTCATATCAGTAATGGTGCGGAGATGGACCACTCTCTCATCAGTAATGGGACGGAAATGGACCATTCTCATATCAGTCATGGTTCGGAAATGGACCACAATCACATCAGCTCACCGAAAATGGCACTCTGAAAATGGAGCAACGGTTCGGAAATGGACCATTATCTCATAAGCTTGTCGAAAATGGCACTCCGAAATGGAGCATGGTTCGGAAATGGACCACAATGACATCAGTCGCCGAAAATGGCACTCCGAAAATGGAGCAACGGTTCGGAAATGGACCATTATCTCATCAGTCGCCGAAAATGGCACTCCGAAAATGGAGCACGGTTCGAAAATGGACCATTATCACATCAAGCCGAGAATGGCACTCCGAGAATGGAAGTACAGTTCGGGAATGAACAAGCCAAGAATGGCACTCCAAGAATGGAACACAGTTCGAGAATGGACAAGCCGAGAATGGTAATCCGAGAATGGATCAGAGTTCGAGAATGAATAAACCGGGAATGGTAATCCGAGAATGGATCAGAGTTCGAGAATGAACAAAGCCGAGAATGGCACTCCGAGAATGGATCACAGTTCGAGAATGAACATGCCGAGAATGGCACTCCCAGAATGGAGCACAGTTCGAGAATGAACAAGCCAAGAATGGCAATCCGAGAATGGAGCAGGGTTCGAGAATGAACAAGCTGAGAATGACAATCCGGGAATGGAACAAGGTTCAGGAATGAACAAGTCGGGAATGGCACTCCGAGAACGGAACACAGTTCGGGAATGAAACATTGCATCATCATCAGTATCAGTTGAGGGCGAGGCCCATATCAGTTTGGGGCGAGGCCCATATCAGTTTGGGGCGAGGCCCATATCAGTTTGGGGCGAGGCCCACATCAGTATTAGTTTGAGGGCGAGGCCTATATCAGTTGAGGGCGAGGCCATATCAGTTCAGGGCGAGGGTCCTATATCAGTTTGGGGGCGAGGCCCATCATCAGTTTGAGGGCGAGGTCCCTATTGTCAGCGGTATTGGTCGAGGTGCCCCCGTTGTCGGTTGTAGTTCCGGGATGCGTCCCAGGGTCGAGGGCCCACTACATCATCATTTTGAGGGCGAGGTCCCTATTGTCAGCGGTATTGGGTCGAGGTGCCCCTGTTGTCGGTTGTAGTTCCGGGTCGAGGTGCCCAGGGTCGAGGTGCCCACTACATCATCAGTTCGAGGGCGAGGTCCCTATTGTCAGCGGTGTTGGGTCGAGGTGCCCAGGGTCGAGGTGCCCCCGTTGTCGGTTGTAGTTCCGGGTCGAGGTGCCCAGGGTCGAGGTGCCCACTACATCATCAGTTCGAGGGCGAGGTCCCTATTGTCAGCGGTGTTGGGTCGAGGTGCCCAGGGTGGAGGTGCCCCCATTGTCGAATGTAGTTCCGGGTCGAGGTGCCCACTACATCATCAGTTCGAGGGCGAGGTCCCTATTGACAGCGGTGTTGGGTCGAGGTGCCCAGGGTCGAGGTGCCCCAGTTGTCGGTTGCAGTTCCGGGATGCGTCCCAAGGTCGAGGGCCCACTGCATCATCATCACAGTTCACATTCAGTGGTTCGGGAATAAAGCCCAGAGGTCGAGGCGCCTCGCCACCATATCTACTACATCAGCAAATCAGTTCGAAGCAGCGGGCAAACCAGGTGGCAGCAGGCGAGCCAGGTAAGTGAAAATGCATTGCACGTACTTTGATAGGATTGTCACTGTTACACATTACACAAGTCCCATCAAAGTGGGGGCGACTGTAGGCACTGCATTTTTGCATATAAGTCCCGATGATGAGTCTCGTATGGAGAACTACCCTCTTTGATTGTGAAAGCCGCGGGGGAAACGGTCGTCGGAAGGGTAAAGTTGGAAATTGATATTTTGGTCGGATTTAACTCGCTGGTTTCGCTCCGGGTTCGTTGTTGGACCTCTATTTTAAAACCACCAAAACCCATTAAATCACTCTCACAAATTAAATAATTAAAACATTTAAAATACATGTCACAAATTAAGTTGAATTAAAAAAATAATTAAAATTAAATTAAATAACTAAATTGAAATTAAACTAAATCAAATTAAAATCCATTTAAACTAAATCAAATAATTCCAATTTAAATTAAATTCAAACTAATACCAAAATTAAATAAATATTTTCCTAAAACAAGTAATCACTCCCCTAATTTACGAAATTCCCACCCAAATTATAATTATTCTTTGCCTTTAATAAAATAATCATTTAATTGATTTTGTTCCCTTTAAAAAACATGCAGAAACCCTAATCCTCATACCCTCTCAATATAAATATAACACAAACCCTAATCTAGCCTCTGGCTTGGCTCTCTCTCTTTCTGAGCCCCCAAAAACCAGAAACCCTAAGACTCATCTTCAACCTCACGCCACTCACTTCTCCGACCCCTCAAAACCCTAAGCTAATTCACATCATCACACTGCCTCATTAACTGCCAAAAACCTCTCACATCCGCACCACAACAAGCCAAAAACTCTTTAACCCTCACGTCATTAGCCTTTGTCCACAAACAAACCTTCAGCGCCACCTATCTTCAGCCACTGCCATCACATCCTCACGTCATCAGCTCCCTTCAACGCACAAAGCCATGTTCATCACATAGTCACGCACATCTCCTCAACACGTGAGCCATAGTCACGCTTAGCCACTCCACACACCCACAGCCTCAACTCCATTTCAGCCACCTCGGTAGAAGACCATCAGCACAACCCTCCAACCACACGTCCATAAACCCTAGCTGATCTTCATGACCTAACAATCTTCACGCACCATTTGGGACACCACTGCAGCCCTTGGAAATAAGGAGAATAACACACCTTGGAAGCCCTAAACCTGCCTCACGTAATAAGCCTCCACGCATCCCCTTACCAAGAACCCTGCACAAGCCCTTCACAGCCCTCATCCCTCACGCACCTGCCCACTCACATTGCCTCACCGCTTCACGCCACAAGCCCATTAATCAACACACTCGGCAATCCAACAAAGCCCAACTGACAAACACAAACAGATTCAACCCTTAAACTCCTTCACAATCGACCTAATAAAAATGACAGCCCCTCCATCTCCATAAACCCTTCAATTCAGTGAGACCCTTCTGATCAACACACAAAACCCTAGTAAACCTCTCAGCCCTCATGTACCACAAACGAGCCATCACTCATGCAGCCTCGGCACAACCCTAAAACTCATTGACGCAGCTTCCACCTTCAATAGCCACCACGTCCCCTAGCATCACACGTAGCCTCCACTCACATACCCATTCAACAGCATCCCATTTCTCCACAAACAATCCTAGCCTGCCAACAAACACAAGCCATCTCCACGTCTCGCCTGCCCCCCTCACCAACCGACTCACATCCTGCCCTCACAAGCAGCCTCCGACACCTAGCAGTCCCCTTATTCTTAAAAGCCATTCCACTGACCAAACAGACCAAAATAAGCCACTGCAAAGCCCTCAAATTCACGGATCAAACAGCCCCCACACGCCCTCAAAAATAACCTGCAGCTCACGTCCATAATCTCACACGTTCAACACTCTTCAAACGCAACCCTGGATGTGAACTAAGCCACCAAACCAGTGCATGCAGTGAGAAACAACCGCCCATTCTACCGTGAGAAGCCATAAAACCCTCAAGCCCTTCATGCACACGTAAATAGCACTCTTAGCCTTCATGAAAAACACTAACCTGAACTGCCCTAACGTACTCCACTCAGCCCATAACAGCCCCTTAACCCTTCACGAATAGAACGCCACCTTCACTGCCTTCATCACGCCAAAGCCTCACTGCTCACTGACCTCGTCCAAACTGAGTCATTCACAGGCAAAACAGGGTCCCTAATCCACCGAAATACAGTCCAAAAATCAGCCAGTAAACCGAGACAAAATCACCCCAAAACAGTCCCCAAAACTACCCAAAACTGCACCCCGAAAACACACAAAACAGTCCACTAATAGACCTGAAATAGTGATCAGAAAATACAACCGAAACAGCAGCAAATCGGAGTGAAAACAGCAGCCGAACGGCAAAACCGCGAGGAAAAACATTGGATTAGTGAACCAGAAAAGTTACGGAGTATCGACCCTTCCGACGGCCGTGTAACGCCCTTTCGTGAGACGACAAAAGAGGTTAGACCTGAGGGCACCCTTTTATTTATTATCTTTCGTTTATTATTTATTTTAAATATTATCGCATGAGAGTCGTTTGAGGCATGATGTGATTGTTGGATGAGCGGAATATGTGTTCCCTTTGTGGGTATATAGGATGGAAACTCGGACGTAAATTCTGTAGCCGAATCCGAATGGACGGTAGTGCGGTTTGTACTCGGGATACTGTTGGACAAAATGACCCATAGCGTCACTATTTGCACAGATCATTGTGTTGCTGTAGCAAATTAACTATGTGACAAGGAAATTGCACTCTCATCATTTGTGATTAGATCACCATAAATATATAAATGAAGAGGGTCCATATGATTAGTTCCTGGACTGAGAATGATATGAGACAGTATCAGTCCCCGAATGATTAATCATTAAATATCCCTAGCCGTAGTATTATCGAGACTGGACATCGATAATGCGGAATAGGCTAGTATTGCACTTGTGTGCGTTGTGAGGGCACAACGACATAGTTCTCATATATATAAGTATTGGATACTTATGCAAGTGCGATAGGAGGTCGTGTTTCACCGATAGTACGGGAAACAGCTTCGCTCTGGATAGACCCCTCGGAATCCCATTGGTATTATGACTATGTGTCTATGGGAGGCCGAAATCAAGGTAGGTGTGTATAGTCTTAACCTGAGACTTGCATCGCTAATACTTACGATAATCGATAGACTTTGGTCTTGGTGGTACAGGGCTTTAACACCGGTTCTGCGTACACCACTTCTGGGTTTATCAGAGAGTCGTAGTGTATTGGGTGTGATGTCAATACGGAAGTATCACTTCAGTCATATTGGAGATGATGTCACGCAAGATACGGTACTAGTGCTCTTGAGTGTTGCGCAACCAATCGGGATATTGTGACCACGTCATAACTATCCGATTATAGAGACTATGTTACCAGACATCCGATATGTGCTTCGGACGGGGTAGACACTTATCCAGCCCCAGCCCTAGCACGTGACTATCCGATACTGGGCCGATGCACACAATACATTTGTATACTACGCTTGATACAGACTTGGTGCTTTGCTAGGAGTCGACCTTGTCTCGTAAATCGGTAGAACGTAGTACTTGGTACGTACGTGATTCGGATACTCCGACGACCGTATTTACTGCCAGCTAATCCGGGGATCTCATGGGTCGCTTCCCGATAATCCACCGATGACTCACAACTCGCACTCTTGAATAATCTGGGATTATATAGAAGAGAGAGAAAATTAATCTAGGATTAATTACGGAGATATTTTATCTAGGATAAAATATCGTCGAGAGAGAGATAACGATTAATTTGGAATTAATCGATTAAATTAATATATTCGATATATTAAACGAAATTAGATTTCGACGCGGAATTAAAATTAGATTTTAATTCGGGCGAACGAATTAATTTAGAATTAATTCGTTAGCGACGTGAATAATGAATTCGCTAGGCGTAATCATTTAATTACGACGCGACGGAAAAATCGTTAATTTAGAATTAACGAACCCGAGCCCGGATGTGATTGCGAGCACATTCGAATTTCGAATTCGAGTGCGGCGACGCAAGTCGCATCAAGCGTCAAATCAATCGCTCACATCAAGCGTCAAATCGCATGTCACTTTGAGTGATGTGACTTGACATCATGTCACTTTAATAAAGGTGATATGAATAATGATGATGGACTTGACATAAAGTGAAAAGCAAATTGGAGGGAAAACTTTTGGTTTTTCGGCTCCAAAATTCATTTAATTATTAGATAAAATTAAATGGTAATTGATTATTATTTTTTGAAAATATATAATCAAAAGGCTTTACACTTTTTGGCAACAAGTTAACACATTTGATCTCTCATTTTCTTTCTCCTCTCTCACGCACACAGTGAGAAATACTCACTGGTTTTGGAAGCAGTTTGGGCGTGAGTTTTAGGGAAGCAAGAGTGGGTTTGTATGGTGAAAATTCAAGTGCTAGCACACTTACGAGTCTTGCGAAGGTGGTAGGGAGGTTCGACCATGAGCCGGGATCCATCCGACGTAATTAGGAGCTCCATTTCGCAGCTCAAAAACTGAAGACAGAAGGCAGTGGACTGCATGCAGTGGGCGTCCATGGCAGTGCGTTTTTGGCCTTGATTCGTCTTCGATTCGTCTCAACCAACCAATGTAAGTATTCCGCTATCTTCGTTGGTGTATTCATGCATGATTTTCATGTCTTGTTTGATCTTGGGACCTAGATTTTTACCTACAGATACAACGCCATGTACCACTTAAGAGACACGTATTTCGTCTCATCCAAATTTGTATTTGATCATGTCATAGTTCTAGGCCGTTTATTTATTATTTTAAACATGAGTTAATTTAATCTTGTTGTTTAATTTTCAAAGCATGATTGTGTTGGTTTCTATTACCAAGCCCCAAGATCAACAAGAGCAAACAAAATATATATAAATGAATGAACAATATTGAAGTATGGCAGAATCATACTCACAAAAATCAGAATGCGGATGCGTTGATGAAATGAAAACTTATCCTTTGTGCAGTGATGAATTCGGCCAAGGTGGAAAGTGCAGCTCCAAGCTTTGTTTGATCCTCCCAAGCTCAAGGATTAGTTTCCCATATCACCTATGTATGATCCCTTGAAGGTGCTAGCCTTTGTTGTGATTTTGAATGCACAACTTCTTCAAATCTTGCCACAAAAATGAAGAAATGGAGAGCCCAAAACTACATGCAGTTTCGGCAATGTGAGAGAGAGGAGAGTTTTAATGATTTTTGTTACAAAAAATCAATTTATATTTATGCCATAATATTTATTAAATTAATAATAAACTTATGACACAAATCATGCAATGGCTTAGAGTGTCAAACACTTAATTTCCATGCAAAACCATTGAGTGCATTGTACACTATCTCCATGCAATGCATTAGAGTTAAATAATGCATAATATGACATGTGTCATGTGGGCCCCACACGTTTCCAAATGAAAGTGGGCCCACGTGCACTCACGCGTTCGGGTTCGATATTTCCGAAATACCGAACTTACGTCGCGACGTTAATTAAATCGAATTTAAATAAATAATTGCGCCTAGCGAAATTATTATTTACGTCGCTAACGAATTAATTCTAAATTAACTCGTTTGCCCGAATTAAAATCTAATTTTAATTTCGCGTCGAAATCGAATTTCGATTATTATATCGAATATAATAATTTTACGATTAATTCCAAATTAATCGTTCTCTCTCTATGTATAGTACTTTATCCAAGATAAAGTCTCTCCGTAATTAATCCAAGATTAATCGAGTTTGAATCATACGTCATTGGTGAATCTTCGGGAAGCGACCCAAGAGATCTCCGGATATGTTGGCAGTAAATACGGTCGTCGGATTATCCGAACACGTACGTACCTCGTACTACGTTTTTACCGATTCACAAGACAAGGTTGGCTTCTAGCAAAGCGCCATGCCTACCCAATTCTCCAGAAATATTCTTATAGGAATATAAGATCTATATCAAGCGTAGTATACCGTAGTATTGCGTATATCGAACCAGTATCGGATGATCACATGTTAGGCCTGGGGCTGGAAATGTGTCTGCCCCGTACGAAACATATATCGGACATCAAGCAACTAGTCTCTTTAAATCGGACAATCCTGACCTGGTCATATTGTCCCGATGGTTGCAACCTTTTATAGAGTACTAGTTCTGTGTCCTGCGTGATCATCACCTCCATATGTCTGAAGTGATACTTCCATCTCGACATCACATCCAGTACACTACGATTCTCGATAAACCCAGAAGAGGTGTACACAGAACCGGTTAAGGTCCCCAACCACCAAAACCAAAGTTTACCGATTGTCGCAAGTACTAGCGATGTAAGTCTCAGGTTAAGACCATATACACCTACCCTGATGCGGCCTCCCATAGACACGCAGACATACTACCAATGGGATTCCGCGGGGTCTATCCAGAGCGAAGCTGTTTTCCGTACCATCGGTAAAACACAACCTCCTATCGCACTTGCATAAGTATCCAATACTTAAATATATGAGAACTATGCCGTTGTGCCCTCACAACGTGCACAAGCGCAATACTAGTCTATTCCGCATTATCGATGTCCGATCTCGATAATACTCCGACTAGGGATATTTAATGATTAAACCTTTATGGATTGATACTGTCTCATATCATCTCAATCCGGTATTAATCATATGGACTTTCGCCATTTATATATCAAAGTAAATAATATTACAAAACGGCAAAAGGCAATTTCATTATCACATAGTTAATTTTGTACAATAATACAATATCATTTACAAACAGTGACGCTATGGGACATAATGTCTAACAGATTGTGTTATTTAGGCATGTTGTTTCTTCATTCTTTATGCATGATGTTTCGTTTAGTTTATGTTTAATTAGTTATTTGTTTACTTTTGTTTAATGGTTCAATATGCTCATTGTGTTATATTGCGTGGAGTTATTTGGATGAAAGCATGTTAGATCTAAGTACCATTGAGCATGAATGTTGAATAGATTCCGTTAGTTTATTGCAAAAATCATATCATCACAAATGACATAAGTAAGGGACCATTCCGAACCCAACGGTTTGAGGTCTTCCTTGCGAGGGGTGAGTGCGACTTTAAATCTTTGTCCCGGTTCACACCGGGTGGCGACTCCATGTTATTTCGTACTTCCCAACTAGGCCGCGAGCCTAGAACAGCGTCGCCCAGGTTCTGTTGTCTACAGAGTGTTTATCCCATGTGTCTGTGAGAACTTTCATGTATCGATTGTATGACTAGTCCTTAGACTTGAGGTCTTTACAATCTTATATGTGGATCAAATAACTTTGACATTCTCCTTCCCCGGTTCAAAAGATCCGGTCATAAGGGTATGATTGGGTCATTTGTTGAAAAACATGAAGTTTGTAAAGATACAACAGAGAATCGCCACACTCTCGGATAATATTTTCTTATAAGAGTAGTATTCATGTTCGCGGGTTGATATGTGTGATCAGTGCTTGAGACTGTGGCCGCAACAGACCAATCATGTGAGATTCTTGGGTTAGCACGATTCATGACACTATCAACATCATACCTTTGACTATATGGGTAGACATTTTCCATACCCTAGGTCAAACGGTGGGGGTACAGTGAGGCGAGGGACCGTATCAAATGTAAATCGCATACAGAATGAGTGTAGAACATAGAAATTGATGACATTGTTCCAGGCTCGTGGCCCGGTCAGGAGTACGGAGTAGCCCGTGGAGGACTAAACCGGAGAATAAAGGAGTCGCCACCCAGTGTAAACTGGGAAATGATTTAAGGCCTCACTCACCCCTCGTAAGGGAAGACCTTAAACCGTTGGGTTCAAAATGGTCCCTTACTTATGCCATTTGTAATGAATGGATTTGTGCAATTTTAACCGAGTCTACTCAACATACATTTGCAAAAGTAATCTAAATTCCTATAAGGCCTAAATCTAAGTTTGCATTCTTTAAAAGTGAATTCTCATAACGGGAAACATACGATATCACACAATAAGCATGTTGAATAAATAACGACCTAAACATAACACAAATTAAACTCCTATTGCGAAAGAAAATAACTAAGTCATGCATAAAGAAATAACGTACTTGACTAAATCATATTTAAAAAAATATAAACAACCTTTTAACGGCCTAATCATGCTTGAATACAAGGTTGGATGAAATGAAATATGTGAATCTCTCAAGTGGTATATGGCATTGTATCCCGAGTGCAAACCGTAATACCGTCCATTCGAATTCAGCTACGGAATTTATGTCCGGGTTTCTGTTCGATATACCGCAAGAGAGAACACATATTACGTTCATCCGGAATCACATCATACACCAATCGACAATACTAATGCGAAATGAAGTAACAAAATAACTAAAAACAAAGGATAATAAATAAAATGGGTGCCCGCACGTCTAACATCATCTTTCGTCTCCCGAAAGTGCGGTATTCTGTTGTCGGGAGGGTTGATACTTCGTAACTCCTCCGGTTTTCTGGTTCAACGATTTCCTTCACTGTTTCGCTGCTTTGGGTGCTGTTTTTTACTCCATTTTGCTGCGGTTTCTGGTCATGGTTAAGCTTACAATTTTGTGATAATACGGGGCTGTTTCACGGTGTTTGAGGTGCGGTTTCTACTGCATTTTAGGGAGGAATTCATGACTATTTCGGGGGCAGAATGTGCGGCAAAACTGGGCAGAAACTGCGGGTTTTACTGGGCATTATCTGCGGGTTTTACTAGATAGTTTTGGGAAGTCTTTTTTCGGTGATGTACAAGGGCTGTTTGGGTGCAGATTTTCACGGTAATGTGGTGTACTTTTCTGGTCAGAATTTTCGGTAATATGGTACAGGTTTCAGGGGTTATTTTTAGTAAATTAAGGTGTTGTTTCACGGCGTGTATGAGGCTGTTTATGGTGCTGGTTTTGGGCGTGTATGGGGCTGTTATTTAGGGTCGGTTTTGGCACTGTTTGGGCGTGAGCTGTGTGCGTGAACAGCGCTGGTCAGGGGAGTGCTTGTGGCATGAAGGGGGGCAGTATGTGAGGGGGATTTATTACGTGGAGTGAGGGATGGTGTGAGGAGCTTTGTGCGTGAGTGAGGCTTTTGGCGTGAACAATGAAAGTAGTTTCTTGGGAGATGTGGGACAAAGTATAGGGCTGATTTTTTGCTATTTTGGGCGTGAATGGAAGGCTTGTTCCAGGGGTATTTTGGGCGTGACAATGGGCTTACTTCAGGGGTTGATTTGGGCGTGAACAAGGGCTGCTTGGGTGTAGTTTTTCGGTGTGAATGAGCTGCAGTGGGGGTAAGTTTCGGTGAATTAAAGGGTAGTTTCTGGTTAATGTTTGAAGGCAGTAAGGGAGGCTATGTTACTGCCAGTTTAGCGTGACAATAAGGGTTGTCCAGGGGCAGTGAGTTGCGGCTAAGGAAGGGTAATTTGTGGGGGTGTTGATGCGTGAGTTGAGGGCTGAATGGAAGGTGTCTTGGGCGTGAATCACTGCTGGATGAGTCACGGAAATGGTGAGGGACTTGGGGAACTTTGGTCGTGAGTGAAGCTAAGGGAGAGGAATGTCTTGTGTTCTATTTGCTAGGGGTTTCAAGGGTGAGTCGAGGTTCTTTTTATAGGCAAATGGTGGTGAATTTATTGGGTAGGCTACCAATGATGAGGGTTATTAATTGGGTGGCTAATTGATGTTGAAAATGGGATGGGAAAATGGCTTTGTCAATGGCGTGGGGTTACTTGGTTAAATGGTGTGGGGTTTGCTTGGTCAAATGCTTGATGTGTTGTATTTGACTTGGTGAGGGGAGGCTATTAAATTACTTGAATAATTTGGTAAAGGGATGGCTTTGTTGTTAATGGGCATGGGGTAGACTTTAGGTGGGCTTTGTGTGGGTTGCGGGGGTTTTGGGCCAAGGATAATTTTAAACGGAGGTCTAACGAGCAAACCTGAAGCTAAACAAGCGAATAAAGTCCAACAAGATGTCAATTCTTGACTTTTCCCTTTCGACGTCCGTTTCCCGTGACTTCCTCGACTTAAAAGGTAGTGCCTCCGCACGAGGCTCATCATCGGGACATATATGCAAAAATGCAGTGCCTACAGTCGTCCCCACTTTGATGGGACTTGTGCAGTGTGTGACAATGACAATCCTATCAAAGTTCGTTCAATGCATTTTTACTTACCTGGCTCGCTAGCTGTCACCTGACTTGTCTGTTGCTTTGAGTTGATTTTGGTTGCGCCATACCCGGTGTGCTAAACCCCATACCCGAGGCGTCGCGGTTGCATCTCCATAATCGAAGTGTCACAGTAGTATCTCCATACCCGGAGTTCCGTACCTGGCATGCTAAACCCATACCCGAGGTGTCGCGGTTGCATCTCCATACCCAGAGTGTCGCAATTGTGTCTCTATACCTGAAGTGCTGTACCTGGCATGCTAAACCCCATACCCGAGGTATCGCGGTTGCGTCTCCATACCTAGAGTGTCGCAGTAGCGCATCCATACCGGAGTGTCGTACCTGGCATGCTAAACTTTATACCCAAGGTGTCGCGGTTGCGTCTCCATACCCAGAGTGTCGCAGTAGTGTCTCCATACCCGGAGTGACGTACCTGGAAAAATTGATACTGATGCTGATGTGGGTGTGTCTACCTACCTGGAGTGCCATATCCGGTAAAACTGATACTGATGTTGGTGTGTCTCCATACCCGGAGTGTCTTTCCCCGGCAAAACTAATACTGATGTTGGTGTGTCTCCATACCCAGAGTGCCATACCCGGCAACTGATACTGATGTTGGTGTGGGCCTCACCCCCGGGACTCATCCCCAAAACTGATATTGATGCTGATGTGGGCCTTGCCCCCCGGGACTCATCCTCAAAACTGATATTGATGCTGATGTGGGCCTCAACCCGTGCTCCATTTCCGGAGCGCCATTCCCGGTGAGTGATACAGTGGGCCTCGACCCTGAGACACATCCCATAACTGCAACTGATATGATAGCGAGGTGCTTCGACCCCTAGGTTTTATTCCCGGACCACTTGTGGGCTTTGTTCCCGAAGTGTGTAGATAGTGGGCTTTATTCCCTGGGATTTTTTCCCGTTGTGCTGAATGTGATGGCGAGGTGCTTTTGACCCCTAGGCTTTGTTCCCGAACCACCTGTGGGCTTTGTTCCCGAACTGTTGTATAGAATGGGCTTTGTTCCCTTGGGCTTTGTTCCCGTTATGATGTATGTGATGGCGATATGCTTTTGACACCTAGGATTTGTTCCCGAACCATCAGTGGGCTTTGTTCCCGAACTGTTGTATAGAATGGGCTTTGTTCCCTTGCTGTGTAGAGAGTGGGCTTTGTTCCCAAACTATGTAGAGGGTGGGCTTTGTTCCAAAACTGTGTTGACTGTGGGCTTTGTTCCCGAACTGTATTGAATGTGGGCTTTGTTCCCAAACCGTGTAGAGAGTGGGCTTTGTTCCCAAACTATGTAGGGGTGGGCTTTGTTCCCAAACTGTGTTGACTGTGGGCTTTGTTCCCTGACTGTGTTCTCGAATTGTTGAATGTGGACTTTGTTCCGAAATCGTTGATTGTGGGCTATGTTCCCTGGACTTTGTTCCCGATATGTGCTGAGAGTGGGCTTTGTTCCCGAACTGTGTTGACTGTGGGCTTTGTTCCCGAGCTGTTGATTGTGGGCTTTATTCTCTGGTTGGCTTGCATTTGCCGCTTTCTTATTTTCTTTAAAACCTGCGAACAAAAACAAGACACAAAAAGGATGCAAGTGCGTTACGTGTATGCATGAATGGATTTCCTATTCCGTCGGGTTAGATCTTCTGTCAGTTCCCCGATGTCATTTGCCTATAACTGTCTTTGGTCGCCTACTGGGTCTACTTACAGTTTCCTCATGCTGGTTCTTTTCTGGTGATTGTTCAGTCCTCTTTTGCCTCATGGCTCAAGTTCTCGGTACATCCCTTATTTGTGAGGTGGTAGACTGGTCGCCCCCAATCTTGTCTTAGATTTCTGTTCTTCGCTTCTTGCATTAGTCAAAGTAGATCATGTGATGTGACGTTCCAAAACTGCTGATGATGTGGGCCTCGACCCTGGGACTCATCCCTAAAACTGATGATGATGCTGATATGGGCCTCAACCCTAGGACTCATCCACAAACCTGATACCGATGGTGATGTGGGCCTCAACCATGAGACACATCCCAAAACTGATACTGGTGCTAATGGTTCATTCTCGAACCGTGCCGTATGAGAAAGGGTAGACTGGTCGCCCCCAGTCTCGGTTCATCTTTTTATCCTTTGCCGTTTTCATTAGGTCAAAGTAGATCTCCTGATGTGCTGTCACATATCAACATTTTGTACTGCCTCTCACGAGATAATCCTGATAGCTAAACATATTTTCTTCTTCAACGAATGCTTCGTGTCGAAACCAGAGAACCTTCAAAGTACTTAATACACTCAAATCCGATCATCTGAATGAGTGATCTGAACTAGACTCCTAGTGTGTGTGTGTGCCAAGGCTCTTTCGCAGCTTAATCCTTAAGTAAGCCAACTCGATGATTTTGTCTCGGAGAATTGGATCAGTGGGTCAAACCAACCAAGATGTCTTGATCATACTCTGTGATTACTTCCTCGTACTCGACATGATATGGTTTTCTTCTTTTTTCGTTTGTCTCTTTCTTTTCTTTCTTTTCATTTTTGAACTTTTTTTTTGACATACCTACCCTTTAAGGTAGTATTTCTCCTCATGGTGGTCCTAATACTCGCCCATGGGTAGCTTCACGTTTATCGGTTATAGGTGGTCTATTTTTTTTTCTTTTCAGAGACTTTTCTTTGTTTCCAACCATATCACATATCGTAGCATCAGTAAACCAGGATGGACATCTAGGTAAACGGTCATTCACTGATCCGCCATCTCTTCAACTAGTCATCTTGTTGATTACTCAGGCTTCTACTGCTAAGATCCCGTAATCAGGTGCTCATGAGTCTAGCCGAGATCAACCACTCAGAATACCGGATGAGAGCACATCCCGCACTTATCGTTTCTAAGGTTTCTCCCTACAGCAAACAATGTCATCACCGGACTAATGCTTTAACTATTGACGAAAACTCGAACAAGTAAGCAAAATCAATGTCTTTATTATCAAAATGCAGGATTGCAATCAAATAAACCAAGAAAACATCTTCATTGTCTGCGGTATTGTCTTCTTCCTCAGCCTATGGTTCTTCACTACTGCCATCTCATATCTCCATGTAAGAAGGTTGGTGGTTAAGAGTTTGGAGGACAAGGCTTTCGGGTAGGCCGGAGTTGATCATGTAGGTGGGTGGTGGAATAGAGTGGTAGGTAGGTAGGGGATTTCTGTGTGTATTGGGTTGTTCTTTTTCTAGGTCGGGTATTTTATGGGAGTCAATGAGGTTTTTGATTTCATGCCTAAGGCGGGTGCAGTTGTCGGTGTCATGGCCTATTTCTTGATGGAAATAACATTACATGTTTAGGTTGAGGTACGGTTGCACAGGGTTTGGAAATGGCCTAGGTTCTAAAGGTTTTCGAAGTCCTTGCATTTTCAGCTTTTCATACACCTTTGACAAAGGTCTACCAAGATTAGAGAATCGTCTGTTTCTGACGGTAGCGATCTCAGCAGTAGCGGGCTTAGTCTCCGAAGTCCCCCCAAAAGTTCTTCTATTTCGGCCATAAAACTTTCCATTCTCGGCTTCCTCTTCTTCAATATCCATGACAGTTTCCCTCAGATATCGGAAATCCGCAATCATGGAGGTCATCCTACTCAACTTGCCATAAATTGAGGGCTTAGTACCCTTGATAATCATTTTTATCCGGTCCTTCTCCGAGGGACGATTCTGCATCTTCAGAAGCTGGCTTCTCCAGCGATCCATATAGTCATTGAAGCTTTCCTCCGGCTTATGCTTGGTGTTCTCCAAGTCGCGGAGCGACAAGTCGATCTCCAAGTCTGTAACATACTATTTTAAAAAAACGTCTGCCAGTTCCCTCCAATCTTCCTTAACCTTTCGCTCAAGGCTATGGTACCACACTACGGGTGCCCCCTCAAGCGACATCACATACATCTTCTGAACTTGGCACTGTGATAGGCCTACTGAACTCATTACCGAGACATATTGCCGGAGATGGACCCTCGGGTCCCCATTCCCATTGAATTTGGCTATGTCGGGCATCTTAAACTGAGCTGGTAGCTGCTCCTCAAAGGTGATTGCTTCATAGTCTAACAAATCTTAATGTTTACCCCTCAGCTTACAGGTAACTGATTCTACCTAGTCACGGAGTTTCCGTAATTCAGCCTGAGACCCGGCTGTCCTTCCTACGACATAATCAGCCATGTCATCATCAAAAATAGGGATATCATCATTCAATCTGTTCGGAGGCTCTTCACGCCTCTCATTTTCAGAGCTTCCCCCAGAACGGGGCACAACCACATTAGCCATGGCAGTGGTCAAAGCTTGCAGTTGCTCGGTAACTTTGGCGAGATTGGCTTCCAACTGACCCATACGAGATGCTTCATTAACTGATTCACTCATGTTTGTTATTGGCCTCTTGACAAGTCTTCCCTCTTCCCTAACCCAACGGGTATCTATGATGTCTCTTAAAACTGCATGTTAGCATGTATGTGTGTAATGCATGAAATATACAAGATCATTAAGATTTTTACACCATTTTGTCCATCATCATTTTAAAGCATTTAATCATACTATTGCGCGGTGCAAACTTGTCCCAGTTGAAAAGGCCCAACAAATGGCCCATCGGCATTTTAGAAGCTTTTGGCCCAATTTTCAAATGACACGAACTCGTCCCAGTTTAAATGGCTCAACAAGTTCATATTTCTTGACAATAAGTCCAACTGAATCCAAATGACGATGATCCCAAACATAAACATAAGGAGATAATTTCTACTGGTCATATAACTATGGTCCACATGTAGGTTTACAGGAGTGTAAACAAAGGCTCTCGCTGACGAAGGATTGCCCACAACTACCCAATCAAGGGTTCAAGCGACCAAGTGAGCGCACCTTTTTTATACCTTAAGGCACGTGCCAACGAGTTACGGTGTGTGACTAATTGTCAAATGGATTTCTTATTGTAGATTCCCCAGAGGGAGGGTGGAGCAAGCTCTCTTAAATACCCAAGCCTCTTAGGCTCTTATCGCCTTGGTGACAGGAATAAACAACAAGTCCTCCAAATTAGTCTGTCACAGGGAGCTACGGGCGAATGATTATCTAGGTGCCTTCACAGCTTTTCCTTATAAAAAGGTAGTGAATGAAGGAATACACCAAACCATCACCTAGCCTTAGTAATGCCTTTGATTAAACCCCTTCAACACACTGAAGACATGGTTAATTAAAGTACAAATCACAAACATTACAAGACATTATTTCGGGGCCGATTCTCTATCCCCAGTGGAGTCGCCAGACTGTAGAACACAGAAATCGGCGACGCTGTTCCAGGCTCGTGGCCCAGTCAGGAGTACGGAGTAACCCGTGGAGGACTAAATTGGAGAATAAAGAAGTCGCCACCCAGTGTGAACTGGGAAATGATTTAAGGCCGCACACACCCCTCGCAAGGGAAGACCTTAAACCGTTGGGTTCGGAATGGTCCCTTACTTATGCCATTTATAATGAATTGATATGTGCAATTTTAACCAAGTCTACTCAAAATACATTTGCAAAAGTAATATAAATTCCTATAAGGCCTAAATCTAAGTTTGCATGCTTTAAAAGTAAATTCTCATAACGGCAAACATACGATATCACACAATAAGCATGTTGAATAAATAACGACCTAAACATAACGCAAATTAAACTCTTATTGCGAAAGAAAATAACTAAGTCATGCATAAAGAAATAACGTACTAGACTAAATCATATTTAAAAAATAATTAAACAACCTTTTAACTACCTAATCATGCTTGAATACAAGGTTGGATGAAACGAAATATGTGAATCTCTCAAGTGGTACGTGGTATTGTATCCTGAGTGCAAACCGTAATACCATCCATTCGGATTCGGCTACGGAATTTATGTCCGGGTTTCCATCCGATATACCGCAAGAGAGAACACATATTCCGTTCATCAGGAATCACATCATACACCAATCCACAATACTCATGCGAAATGAAGTAACAAAATAACTAAAAATAAAGGATAATAAATAAAATGGGTGCCCTCAGGTCTAACATCTTCTGCCGTCTCTCGAAAGTGCGGTTTCTATTGTCGGAAGGGTTGATATTTCACAACTCCTCCGGTTTTATGGTTCAACGATTTCCTTCACTGTTTCGCTGCTTTAGGTGCTGTTTTTTACTCCGTTTTACTACGGTTTCTGGTCATGGTTTAAGCTTATAATTTTGCAATAATATGGGGCTGTTTCACGGTGTATGAGGTGCGGTTTCTACTGCAGTTTAGGGAGGAATTCATGACTATTTCGAGGGCAGAATGTGCAGCAAAACTGGGCAGAATCTGCGAGTTTTACTGGGCATAATCTGCGGGTTTTACTGGATAGTTTTGGGAAGTCTTTTTTCGGTGATGTACAAGGGCAGTTTGGGTGCAGATTTTCACGGTAATGTGGTGTAGTTTTCTGGTCAGAATTTTTGGTAATATGGTGCAGGTTTCAGGGGTTATTTTTAGTAAATTAAGGGGTTGTTTCACGGCGTGTATGGGGCTGTTTATGGTGCTGGTTTTGGGCGTGTATGGGGCTATTATTTAGGGTCGGTTTTGGCACTGTTTGGGCGTGAACTGTGTGCGTGAACAGGGCTGGTCAGTGGAGTGCTTGTGGCGTGAAGGGGGGCAGTATGTGAGGGGGATTTGTGGCGTGGAGTGAGGGCTGGTGTGAGGAGCTTTGTGCGTGAGTGAGGCTTTTGGCGTGAACATGTGAAGTAGTTTCTTGGGCGATGTGGGACAAAGTAGAGGGCTGATTTGTTTCTATTTTGGGCGTGAATGGAAGGCTTGTTCCATGGGTATTTTGGGCGTGACAATGGGCTTACTTCAGGGGTTGATTTGGGCGTGAACAAGGACTGTTTGGGTAGTTTTTCGATGTGAATGAGCTGCAGTGGGAGTAAGTTTCGGTGAATTAAAGGGGAAATTCTGGTTGATGTTTGAAGGCAGTAAGGGAGGCTATATTACTGGCAGTTTGGCGTGACAAGAAGGGTTGTCCAGGGGCAGTGAGTTGCGGCTATGGAAGGGTAATTTGCGGGGGGTTGTTGATGCGTGAGTTGAGGGCTGAATGGAAGGTGTCTTGGGCGTGAATCACTGTTGGATGAGTCACGGCAATGAAGAGGGACTTGGGGAACTTTGGATGTGAGTGTGAAGCTAAGAGAAGAGTGTCTTGTGTTCTATATTGCTAGGGGTTTCAAGGGTGAGTTGAGGTTCTTTTTATTGGCAAATGTTGTAGTATTTATTGGGTAGGCTACCTTTGATGAGGGTTATTAATTGGGTGGCTAATTGATGTTGAAAATGGGATGGGAAAATGGCTTTGTCAATGGCGTGGGGTTACTTGGTTAAATGGTGTGGGGTTTGCTTGGTTAAATGCTTGATGTGTTGTATTTGACTTGGTGAGGGGAGGCTATTAAATGGCTTGAATAATTTGGTAAAGGGGTGGCTTTGTTGTTGATGGGCGTGGGGTAGACTTTAGGTGCGCTTAGTGTGGGTTGCAGGGGTTTTGGGCCAGGGATAATTTTGAAACGGAGGTCCAACGAGAAAACCCGAAGCTAAACAAGCAAATAAAGTCCAACAAGATGTCAATTCTTGACTTTTCCCTTCCGACGTCTGTTTCCCGCGACTTCCGCGACTTAAAAGGTAGTGCCTCCGCAGGAGGCTCATCATCTGGACTTATATGCAAAAATGTAGTGCCTACAATGGGTATATCTCTTTCCTTCTCATTTGGGGGCCTTGTTATGTTGCTAGATGTCAACCTTGGTCATTGAAATCGAACGACCATCTGATCGGAGGATAATTTATGTTCGATTAAATTATCACGATTCATTTCATGTCCAACTTGAGCGGAACCCAAAAGGTCACACACAATAAAGTCGAAATCAATGGTTAATAGTGCACAGTACAAATTTAACAGCATATATGATTGTTGTAGGAATTGTTCATAAATGGTTCAATGTGTTTAATTATTGAACATATCATTTATGACGTTCCATAGTGGCTTAGTGATTGGTGAATGATGATAGGGGCACTTTGGGAGTTGGAATAAATAAATAAATGTGAATAGTAACATGAATAGTAATGTGAATAGTAATATGAATAGTAACATGAATAGTAATGTGAATAGTTATTTTTTTAATTTGTTATTTGTTTTGAATTCCAATTCGGCCCAAACTCTTATTAGGGTTTTATAATCTCATTAAACCACTAAATTAAGATCAAATGGCTAAGATTAAATTAGCATTTATCTCACATCGGATTCTTAATTAATTTTGTTATCTTTGGAGCACCTATATAAACCCAAAGAATTCTTCACAATTTTTTTGCACCAAACTTTTCATATCTTGGGTTTATATAAGTGAGCAACTCTAAAGTTTAAGAGTAAGCGACTGATTCTGAGGATCCTTAAGTCTAATTGACTAGAGGAACCTCGAGTTAAAAGTTTTGAGGTATTTTCCTAGGCTAGCACCAAGGGTAAAATACCCATGCACTTAAGGCGTAGTCTTGCCGTTGAGTTTTGGCTTTGGTGTGTTCACCTTTGGAGGCCACACACTTGGGTGGCTCTTTGGAACGTGGAAGAGCTTGCTGAGTTCGAGAAAAGCTTTTAGATTGGAGGGAGGACTGGAGAAGTCTTCGGTTCAAGTAAGTCTTTTTCTTTCTTTATTTAATTAGAGTTCTTATGATAGTTAGCATGTTTAGGTTTATGTTCTCTGCCTGTTTTATGAGTTTTTATGCTTAGAATATAAAGTAACATGCCTAGGCTTGTAGAATAATCAAAACAAATGGGTCTTGGGCAAAGAGATAGCGGCATCATAATTTGATTTATTTAATTTTCTGCTGCGCACTCGCGGCTGCTTCCCAACACCACCTCCATTTTGGTCAAGATTTTCCTTCCAAATTTGGGGGATCCAATCTTAGCTAATTTGGAAGGGGATTAGTCATAGATATGGCACATGTTGCATGTGGTTTTATTATTTTGGATTGGGCTTAGGCGTGTGGGCCTAAGGGGTTGCATCGCATCTATAATGACAGATATTACAAGGCATTATTTCGGGGCCGATTCTCTATCCCCAGTGGAGTCGCCAGACTATAGGCACAGAGATCGGCGACGCTGTCTGGGCTCGTGGCCGGTTGGGAGTACGGAGTAGCCCGCGGGGGACTGAAACGGAAAATAAAGGCGTCGCCACCCAGTGTGAACTGAGAAATGATTTAAGGCCGCACTCACCCCTCGCAAGGGAATACCTCAAACCGTTGGGTTCGGAATGGTCCCTTACTTATGCCAGTTGTATTGAACGGGTTTAAATAATGATATAACCAAGTCTTATGCAGCATATGCAAGATAATTCAAATAACACACAAGTCTGCACACCCATAATCATAAATATAAATGAAAGTGAATGCATGATTCTAAAAGCATATTAATTATAGAAGTACGGCGATGTAGATTATAACAACGATAAAAGCGTTAATAATAAAGAAATATAATTAAGTACATAATGCAAAAGAAATAACCAAAGAGGCAAACATGTATAATATATGATGAAAGAGTCTGTCCAGTGTTCATACGTTTCTTTAGCGTTTGGAAACGCGATCGAACGGAGTGATGCAGAATGCATACGTTCGTGGGGCGTTCAGAAACGCGTTCGAACGGGGTGAGGCAAAATGCATGCATTCCAGTAGCGTTCGGGAACGAGTTTGAACATGATTACAAAAGTGGCATCTATAATGACATGAACACATGCATGAATGTTTCCCCAAGAGGTATCGGAGTTTATGTCTGGGTTTCCATCTGATATACCACAAAAGGCAACACTCAAGCATTAACACAATGCAAGCATGGAAGTAAACGTGAAGTGATGCGGCAAAACATGTGCATGCATAACAGCATAATGATAAAACAAGATGAATACATAAACAAAGACAGATAGCGAAACGAAATGCGACAGAAAAAATAAAAATAAATAATGGAATGAATGAGAAGCGATAAATAAAAAAGAGGGCAATAAAAGGCGTATAATTAAATGAATAACATAAAGGAAATGTGCGATGACGAATATGATAAATAAATAAATAACAAACGAAAATAATAATGGAACATTAAAAGAAGAATAAGTGGTAGAATAAAAGAAAAGAGATGCGACTGAGAGACTTGGCCGACATCAATATAGGACTTCGCATGCCCGGTTTGACATATTTCACGTCTAACCAAGCATGCATCATCCAGGACTACAAAATAAATATGGTAAATGGTGCCTTCAGGCATTTCCCACAAAGGGGGTGACCTTTAATCCAATGTAAGTAGTCATGAAAGTGGCAAATAACGATAAATAAATTACTAACGGAACAAAAAATGAAAAGTGAATAACGGAATAAAAGAAAAGAGATGCGACTAAGAGACTTGACCGACATTAGTGCGGGATCCCGTATGCCCGGTTGGACATATTTCACATCTAACCAAGCATGCATCATCCAGGACTACAAAATAAATATGGTAAAGGGTGTCTTCAGGCATTTCCCACAAAGGGGGTGACCTTTAATCCAATGTAAGTAGTCATGAAAGTGGCAAATAACGATAAATAAATTACTAACAGAACAACAAATGAAAAATGAATAACGGAATAAAAGAAAAGAGATGTGACTAAGAGACTTGGCCGACATTAGTGTGGGATCTCGCATGCCCGGTTGGACATATTTCACGTCTAACCAAACATGCATCATCCAGGACTACAAAATAAATATGGTAAAGGGTGCCTTCAAGCATTTCCCACAAAGGGGGTGACATTTAATCCAATGTAAGTAGTCATGAAAGTGGCAAATAACGATAAATTAATTACTAACGCAACAACAAACGAAAAGTGAATAACGGAATAAAAGAAAAGATATGTGACCAAGAGACTTGGTCGATTTTAGTATAGGACCTCACATGCCCGGTTGGGCGTATTTCACGTCCAACCAAGCACGCCGCGTCCAAAATGGCAAAATGAACATGGTAAAGGATGTCTTCAAGCATTTCTCAAGTGGTACGTGGAGTTTTATCCCAAGTACAGACCGCATTACCGTCCATTCGGATTCGGCTACGGAATTTATGTATGGGTTTCCATTCGATATACCAAAATGGGTGACCTTTAATCCAATATAAATAACCATGCAATTGCCAAACAATGATAAATAAATAACTAACGGAACAACGAACGAAAAATAAATAGTGGAAAAATAAGTAAAGAGAAATACAAACAGTAGATAAACATAAAAAAATAAATAACAAAAAATATTAAAGAAATCAAATGTGACCAAGGGACTTGGCCGTTAGTGTGGGATTTCGCATGCCCGGTTGGACTTATTTCCACGTCCAACCAAGCATGTCGCGTCCGGGATAACAAAACAAATATTAAAGAGAGGGCCCTCAGGTCTTACCTTTTAAGTCACTTTTTGGAAGTGCGTTATGCCGTCGCCGGAAGGATTAATGCTTCGCTGCTTTTCTGGTTCGCTGGTTCAACACTTTCGTTCACTGTCTCACTATTTTGGGCTGCTATTTTCTCTATTTTTTGCTGTTGTTTTCAAACTATTCTCAGTGGTTATTTTATTGGTTCAAGGGCTGGTTTTTGGGTTATTTGGCCACTATTTTTTTCTCGATTTTGGGGTGTATTTTGTTGTTGTTTTTTCGGTGATTGGTACTGATTTTGGGTGATTTTGATGGCTTAAGAGACTGGTTTCCATGTCGGTTTTGTTGGTTCTAGGGTTCACGGCTAGGTCGGTTGAGTGTGTGTTGAATGTGTGGCTACCGTTCACGTGAAGGGGCTGCTGGGTTACTTTGTTATTTGATTTGGGAAGTGTCGTGTGGGTTGCTGGCAGTGTGTGGGGCTGAGGGTTTTGTTTTGTTGTATTTTTACGTGGAGGGTTGCATATTGAAGGGTTTTGTGGTTGTGTTGGTTAGATGTTTGGCTTGTAGTGGGTTGTTTTTTTTCACGGTTTGGCTAGTGCTGAAGGGTTATTTATTTGTTTGTGTATTCGGTTGCTGTGTTTCGTGTGTCTTAGTGGCTTCGTGAGTTTGTGGCTCGTTATGTGTCGGTGATTGTTTTAGTCGTTCAGGGTGTAGCTTTGTGTGGTGTATTTTCGCTATGTGTGTTTAGGGTGAGAGCGAGGCTCATCATTGGGCCCACCTTAGGCTCGGCGTTTGGATTCCCGAGCTATTATAATGGGATGGGTCTTCTTCTTGACATGTCATTAAGAAAACACAAGGTTAGGAAAAATACGTCGGGTCAATAAAAAATAGATTGCAAGGGGTAGTAATAAGTAGTAGAAGAATAAGAAGAATAAAAAGAATAAAATTTAGTCAGTTAGTTAGTGTTTACCAGATTTTTTATCGGCCGGCGGAGGGGAGCTCGGTACAAGGCCAGCATCACTAAAAGAAGATAGGTTGATGAGTCTCAATAATGACCTGCGTATCGGTAGGCTTGTTTCATCTTCACCATGACCTCATGGCGAACCTTTGGAGGATAACCCTAGCAAGCTACAAGCGGTACAAGTTAGATGTCAAGGTAAAGATGAAAATTTTAAGTAGAGGAAAAAAGGAAAGTATGAATGGTCATTACCTTCAACTCAGAAGACAATCTGTATAGTGATCTCCTCACCATACACGATTTGGGTTTTACCCCATGCTCCTCCGACCTAGAACCACTTGTCTTTGAAGTTTTTAGTGCTGGTTGAGAGGTGGGTAATTAAATGTTTACCACCGGGTAGGTGGACAAGTAGTACCAACCCTTATATTCCTTATGGCTGGCATTTAATTGGCAAAGCCTCTTCAGGTCTTCAATCGATGGCTCGCCTAAGTTGGCTTGGCTCCAGATGAAGTGGAGCCGGGAAAGCACCCTTCATTCGTTCAAGTTCAGTTGGCATGAGGTCAAGTTCATTGCAGTATCTTGGCAAAGTATCATTGGAAAGGTAGGTGCAGACCCATATCAAATAAAGTCATGCAAAGGGCAACTTGATCACCACTTGGTCGGCTCGTCTGATACCATTCCTCAAGGACATCCAAGCTAATCTACTCAGGAATTTCAAATTCCATGAGCTGGTCCAGTTCAGCTTGGGTGATGGTAGAGGCTATATCCATGTCCAGGTTGACGAAGTCTAAGGGGGAGGTGTTGGCTCAGGTCGGGCTATTCATTTTGTGTATAACTGGTTTTCTTCTTCTGATGACATCGATTTTGTGTCATAGTCACTATGTTCCACCGATCCTAAGCTTCCCACTTCAACTGGCTCGGATAAACGTGGGGCAGGTGCGTCGGGGGGAATGCAACTGAAGATCCTAATGCCCAAATCAGTAACTTCGTGGAAGTTTGCGGTATATTTAATTACAACCGAGTGGCAGAAGAAGCAATGAGACTGTGTGTTTTTCCATATTCCTTGAAGGATAGAGCTAAGGCTTGGCTACATTCACTACTAGCGGGTATATATCTTTCATTCTCATTTGAGGGCCTTGGCATATTGCTAGATGTCAACCTTGGTCATTGAAATCGAACGACAATTTGATCTGAGGATAATTTATGTTCGATTAAATTATCACGATTCATTTCATGTCCAACTTGAGGGGAACCCAAAAGGTCACACGCAACAAAGTCGAAATCAATGGTTAACAGTGCACAGTACAAATTTAACAGCATATATGATTGTTGTAGGAATTTTTCATAAATGGTTCAATGTGTTTAATTATTAAACAGATCATTTATGAGGTTCCATAGTGGCTTAGGGATTGGTGAATGACGATAGGGGCACTTTGGGAATAGGAATAAATAAATAAATCTGAATAGTAATGTGAATAGTAATAATTTTTTTTAATTTGTTATTTGTTATGAATTCCAATTCGGCCCAAACTCTTATTAGGGTTTTATAATCTCATTAAACCACTAAATTAAGATCCAATGGCGAAGATTAAATTAGCATTTATCCCACATCGGATTCTTAATTACTTTTGTTGTCTTTGGAGCACCTATCTAAACCCAAAGAATTCTTCAAAATTTTTGTAACAAACCTTTAATATCTTGGGTTTATAAAAGTGAGCAACTCTAAATTTTAAGAGTAAGCCACTGATTTTGAAGATCCTTAAGTATAATTGACTAGAGGAACCTCAAGTTAAAAGTTTTAAGGTATTTGCCTAGGCTAGCACCAAGGGTAAAATACCCGTGCACTCAAGGCGTAGTCTTGCCGTTGAGTTTTGGCTTTCGTGTGTGCACCTTTGGAGGCCACACACTTGGGTGGCTCTTTGGAATGTGGAAGAGCTTGCTGAGTTTGAGAAAAGCTTGTAGATTGGAGGGAGGACTGGAGGAGTCTTCGGTTCAATTAAGTGTTTTTCTTTCTTCATTTTAATTAGAGTTCTTATGATAGTTAGCATGTTTAGGTTTATGTTCTTTGCATGTTTATGAGTTTTTATGCTTAGAATATATAGTAACATGCCTAGGCTTGTAGAATAATAAAAACAAATGGGTCTTGGGAAAAGGGATAGCGGCATCATAATTTTATTTATTTAATTTTCCGCTGCGCACTCGCGGCCGCTTCCCAACAGTGGTATCATAGCGCCGTTTTTGTTTTGATTAGTTCTCTCTCATTTGAACTCGAAATTGGGTGTGTAAAAGCTCGTTGGAAAGCTAACACCCTGAACTTAATTTTAGGCACAAGTTGTGCATGATTTGGTTAAGATTTGAATTGTGACATTGCTTTTAAAATTCACGCATCTGTAAAAAATATGAATAGTAAATTTATTTGAATGAAATAAAATGCAATATCATAATTAAATATTAATCAAAGTTATTTAATGCCTAAAATAATTCCAACATATTAAAACTCATATGCTTGATGATTCTATGTATGATTAGAATTGGCATGATTATTTTAGGGTGCAAGCATCTAGAGACTTTCTAAGGAAATAGAGAGTGTATTGCTTATCCCTTAGCTAAGTAATTAATCTGTGATGAACTTAGAGATTTATTACCTGTAAGGCTAATAAATATAAATCTCTTGTTTATATTAAAAGACATTATAAAAGATACAAGTGGGGTGAGACCAAGGCGTTAATAAAACTTTCCAAACTAAAGTTAATTTAACCAAAGATATTACTGAAGGAAGACACCAAATCATTATCTAACTCTACTAATACCTTAGGTTAAATTAACTTTAGTTTGGAAGGTTTTATTAACCCCTTGGTCCCAACCCACTTGTATCTTTTATAATGTCTTTTATTATAAACTAGTGATTTATATTTATTAGCCTTAAAGGTAATAAATCTCTAAGTTCATCACAGAATAATTAATTAGCTAAGGGATAAATAATACACTCTCTATTTCTTAGAAAGTCTCTAGATGCTTGCACCCTAAAATAATCATGCCAATTCTAATCATACATAGAATCATCAAGCATATGAGTTTTATTTTATTCAAATAAATTTACTATTCACGTTTTTCTGCAGACGTGTGAAATTTAAATGCAATTTCATAAATCAAATCTTAACCAAATCATGCAACAGTTGTGCCTAAAATTAATTTCAGGGTGTTAGCTTTCCAACGAGGTTTAAACACCGAATTTCAAGTTCAAACGAGTGAGAACTAATCAAAACAAAAATGGCGCGCTGATACCACTGTTGGGAAGTGGCCGCGAGTGCGCAGCGGAAAATAAAAATTATTATGCCGGTTTCCTTTTGCCCAAGACCCATTTGTTTTAATTATTCTACAAGCCTAGGAATGTTACTATATATTCTAAGCATAAAACTCATAAAACATGCAAAGAACATAAACCTAAATATGCTAACTATCATAAGAACTCTAAGTAAAATAAAGAAAGAAAAAGACATACTTGAACCGAAGACTCCTCCAATCCTCCCTCCAATCTACAAGATTTTCTCGAACTCAGCAAGCTCTTCCACGTTCCAAAGAGCCACCCAAGTGTGTGGCCTCCAAAGATACACACACCAAAGCCAAAACTCAACGGCAAGACTACAACTTGAGTGCACGGGTATTTTTCCTTTGGTGCTAGCCTAGGCAAATACCTCAAAAGTTTTAACTCGAGGTTCCTCTAGTCAATTAGACTTAAGGATCCTCAAAATCAGTTGCTTACTCTTAAACTTTAGAGTTGCTCACTTATATAAACCCAATATATGAAAGGTTTTGGTGTAAAAAATTATGAAGAATTCTTTAGGTTTATATAGTGCTCCAAAGACAACAAAATTAATTAAGAATCCGATGTGGGATAAAAGCTAATTTAATCTTAGCCATTGGATCTTAATTTAGAGGTTTAATGAGATTATAAAACCCTAATAAGCGTTTAGGCCGAAATGGAATTCAGTAAATAACAAAAAAAATTTACTATTCACATTACTATTCATGTACTATTCACGTGAATAGTAATTTTTTTTATTCCAATTCCCAAAGTGCCCCTATTGTCATTCACCAATCCCTAAGCCACTATGGGACATCATAAATGATTGTTCAATAATTAAACACATTGAACCATTTATGAAACTGTTAGACATTGTGTCCCATAGCGTCACTGTTTGTAAATGATATTGTATTATTGTACAAAATTAACTATGTAATATGAAATTGCCTTTTGCCATTTTGTAAATATTATTTACTTTGATATATAAATGGCGAAAGTCCATATGATTAGTACTGGATTGAGATGATATGAGACAGTATCAATCCATAAAGGTTAATCATTAAATATCCCTAGCCGTAGTATTATCGAGACTGGACATCGATAATGCGGAATAGACTAGTATTGCGCTTGTGCACGTTGTGAGGGCACAACGGCATAGTTCTCATATATTTAAGTATTGGATACTTATGCAAGTGCGATAGGAGGTTGTGTTTTACCGATGGTACGGAAAACAGCTTCGCTCTGGATAGACCCCGCGGAATCCCATTGGTAGTATGTCTAGGTGTCTATGGGAGGCCGCATCAGGGTAGGTGTATATGGTCTTAACCTGAGACTTACATCGCTAGTACTTGCGACAATCGGTAAACTTTGGTTTTGGTGGTTGGGGACCTTAACCGGTTCTGTGTAAACTTTGGTTTTGGTGGAAGTATCGCTTCAGACATATGGAGGTGATGATCACGCAGGACACAGAACTAGTACTCTATAAAAGGTTGCAACCGTCGGGACAATATGACTAGGTCAGGATTGTCCGATTTAAAGAGACTAGTTGCTTGATGTCCGATATATGTTCGTACGGGGCAGACACATCTCCAGCCCCAGGCCTAGCATGTGATCATCCGATACTGGATCGATGTACGCAATACTACGGTATACTACGCTTGATATAGATCTTATATTCCTATAAGAATATTTCTGGAGAATTGGGTAGGCATGGCGCTTTGCTAGAAGCCAACCTTGTCTTGTGAATCGGTAAGAACGTAGTACGAGGTACGTGCGTGTTCGGATTATCCGACGACCGTATTTACTGCCAACATATCCGGAGATCTCTTGGGTCGCTTCCTGAAGATTCACCTATGATATTTGATTCGAACTTAATTAATCTTGGATTAATTGCGGAGAAACTTTATCTCGGATAAAGTGCCTTATTTAAAGAGAGAGAGAACGATTAATTTGGAATTAATCAGTAAAATTATATATTCGATATAATAATTGAAATTCGATTTCGACGCGAAATTAAAATTAGATTTTAATTCGGGCATACGAGTTAATTTAGAATTAATTCGTTAGCGACGTAAATAATAATTTCGCTAGGCGCGATTATTTATTTAAATTCGATTTAATTAACGTCGCGACGCAAGTTCGGTATTTCGGAAATATCGAACCCGAACGCGTGAGTGCACGTGGGCCCGCTTTCATTTGGAAACGTGTGGGGCCCACATGACACATGTCATTATATGTATTATTTTATTGATAATGCATTGCATGGTGATAGTGTATAATACACTCAATGTTATGCATGGAATTTGAGTGTTTGACACTCTAAGCCTTTGCATGGTTTGTGTCATAGATTTATTATTATTTAATAAATATTATGGCATAAATATAAATTGATTTTTGGTATCAAAAATTAAAAAAAAAAAAATCTCTCTTCTCTCTCTCACATTGCCGAAAACTGCATGCAGTTTTTGGGTCTTCATCTTCTTCATTTTGGTTGCCAAAAAGCTTGAAGATAGTGTGGTTGTTTGGAACATCTTCTCACATGCAAGGCTAGCACCTTCAAGGGATCAAAAGAGGTGATAGGGAAACCATCATAGAGCAAGGAATTCACAAAGCTTGGAGCTTTCCACCTTCTTCTCCTCTTGGCCGAATCAATCAACACTTGGAGCTTCCATTTTGGTTTGATTTTCTTCATCAACAAAGCATTGTAAGTATGATTCCGCCATACTTCAAAGTTAAATATATATTCATTTATTGTATTTCAAATGCTTAATCTTTCCTTGGGACATATTATAGAAACCAACAATGGTATCAGAGCCATGGTTAAGCATGAAATACTTTAGGTTAAAATTTGACAAAATTGGTTGAAGCATGTTCTTGTGAAATTTGATGAATGAGTATGCTTGCATGTATATAGAATGATGTTACATGGAATCAATTTTATGAAAAATGCATTGGATGATTTTTCCCCAAAAATTTAACCTTGGCCGAATGGTATGAAGAAATTGATTGAAGCATGTTCTTGTGAAATTTGATGAATAAGAATGCTTGCATGTATATAGAATGATGTTACATGGAATCAATTTTATGAAAAATGCATTGGATGATTTTTCCCCAAATTCATGCCTTGGCCGAATGTGTTGCTACTTGGAGTGGATTGGAATTTTTTGTGTTTAAGATCATTGGATGACTTAGAACGTGTACGGGACGTAGATTAGTAATTCAATCGGATTGAAAAACAAATCGACACAAAAAAAACTCACCTTGGCCGAATGTACAAGGACATGTAAAGGAGTTGATTTTTTGTTAAAATTAATGTTGGACATTTATTTTGAACAATACATGATTAATAAATTAAATGGGTATTTTTGAAATATTTGGTTTAATGTATTAATCTTGGTATTACACTTTAATTAATTGGACTTTAATGTTTGGAATATTAAAATTTAATTAATGGGCTTAATTGGTGAATTGGGCTTTTAATATTGTATTTGGGCATAATGGGCTTGGTTGGACCAAGTAGATTTGGGCCAAAAGGATTGGATCCAATTTGGGCCTAAATCACTCCATTAAGTCCAAATATAATATAATGGGCTTTAATAATTTAATTGGGCCTTATGGGCTTAAAATTGGTTTTGGGCATTAAGGGTGATTCCTTATTTGGGCTTGGTAATTGGGTTTGACCCACATTGACCAAAGCCCAAGCCTTAATAAATCAATTGAAAGCCCATTTGACTTGAATTAAATTAAACATTGGATGTTAGTTGGGCTTTGAGGCCCAATAAGATTAGATTTAGAATCTAAGTCTTTAAAGCACATTAAAAGTGTAAACATTTAATTTGGAATTAAATAATTGAATTAGTATTGAATACGAATTAAATTAGATTTAATAAGTAGTTCGATATAATTCGCGAATTCGTACCCTATGTACTTATTCTCAATCGAGTTGGACTCGCGCAAAATCAAACCGTTGTTTGAACATTGGATGATCACTTAAACAAAGACTAATTAATTGGATTAGATTGGTTGTAAAAGCATGTCTTGTTTGAATATATATGTATGTGATGAATGAATAGTGTATATCGGATGGATATTAGAAGGGAAAGGGTAATTTTAGAAATTATTGTAAATTTGGAATTTATAAATTGGACCTGCGTGTCCAGCCTTATCTCTTTATCTCTTTGTATTCTCTTCTCACCTAATTCCCCTCAATGTAAATGAGGTTTCTCTTATTGTATTATGTAATTGGGTAGTAGTAGAATAGTGCTAGCGGGGAGAGGAAGGGTGGAGTGATTTGTTCTAGGAACAAGTTGTTTATATATCCATCCGCATATCACTATTAATTTACTTTACGCGCTTTATGATGTTTTAGAAGCATGCTTAAGGGTGTATGATGATGAGACCTAACAAAGATAAATAAATGGTTGCCAATTACGCGAAAATCCCTCAATTTATATTAAGCGAATATCCTTCCATTGAATGGTTCTTGTTCAAGATCCGAAGTTGGCATTGGTTTGTTTTTGACCTTTGTCAATCAAGGATGTACTTGAATCATGAGATTTTGGCATATCGGTGTCTTGTCCAAATCGTGATTTTTATTGGCCAAAGTCAAGATCACTTTTTGTCCAACGACATTGATTACGAAACTTTCCTCGTCAATGGGTCCCGCTTAACTGGAATCATTAGGTTTGTTTTTGGCCAAAGCCAAGGCCTAGATGATTCGGAGGATAGGGTTAGGAAAATGTAATGGTTACATTGACATTATACATATGTTTCGGACTTGGATGTCCACCTAACCGGATCTAGGAATTGGATGAGATCCAATTGATCATGGAGATCTACCTAAGTTAAATAGCATACAATTTTTATTGGCCAAAGTCAAGGTTGTGTGTTATTTAACGGGATCCTAGCCCACTAGGAAATTCGATTTCCCGAGTTCTCTACAGAGGGTTAGAAACTTGAAGAAAATAGTGGGAGGCTATTATTGAATTTGCAATTTCGTTCAGATACTTAGCCTTACGCGTCTTTCAAAATTATTTCGTCAATATTTTAAATAATTAGTTGGACTAATATATTGTTATTTTACTTGTAACAGTTTGACTGTACCCATAACATCGTTGACTTTATAGTTGGACTATAGTTGTCAAGATGATTGGCAAAGGTAATATCCGCGACATAATCATGGGCGATAATGTCTTCAAAGGGACAAACTTTGCCGACTGGGAAATGAACCTCAAGATAGTGCTTGGGGCTGAGAGGATACTGTATACTATTCAGAGACCTCTCCCGCCTAAACCCACTGAGCCACTGGAGCTAGAGTTATGGAAGACTCATAGTGACGATTGTGACCAAGCTCAGTCAGTTATGCTAGCTGCAATGACCCAGCATTTCAGACGCCAGTACAGGGACTTGGATCCCTATAACATGATGGCAAGATTGCGTGATCTTCACCGCACCAATAAGCGGATGAAGAGGTACGAGCTAGTAAGGAAACTCTTCCGCTCCCGGATGACAGACGGCGCATCAGTTGAGGCCCACGGGACTCAAATGATCGCCGATATTGATGAGTTGGCCAATATGGGAATAGTCTTGGAGGCTGAGCTGACTATAGATATGATCTTGCAGTCACTTCCTGATACTTGGAAACAAATCATAATCAACTATAAGTTGATGGATACAGATGACACTCTTGGAGAGCTGTTATCCGTATTGAAGGAGTCCGAAAGGGAACTCCTAAAGGGGAGCAAGCGCGAGGCGCATTATGCATCGACCTCTCATGCGCCAAGGGGTGGGCCCAAGGCAAGTTGACAGTGGCTTCTAGGAAGCCAAAGGACAAATCTCGCGACATCTGCCTCAACTGCGGCAAGAGGGGTCACTGGAAACGTGACTGCCAATGAGCATTGTGCAGAGGGAGGATATCAAGGCTGGCAAGGCTATCGCCTCTGGTATGTTTGTTATTGAGATAAATATGAATACTTCTAGTTTTAAAAATTGGATTTTTGATTCTGGTTGTGGTGCTCATATTTGTACTGATGTGCAGGATCTGCATGATAGCAGGGTGCTGGCGTCAGGGGAGATGGATCTACGGGTCGGAAACGGAACACCAGTTGCTGTTTTGGCCGTAGGGACTTTTGTTTTAGAACTGCCCTCAGGGCATGTACTTAAACTTTTGAACTGTTATTTTGTACCTAGTTTAACTAGGAATATTATATCTGTATCCTTGTTAACCCAGCAGGGTTACACTTTTGTATTTAGAAACACTGGGTGTTATTTATATAAAAATGATGCAGAAATTTGCACAGCTGTTGCAAATAACGGTCTTTATATTTTGAATATAAATGAATCTCCTAAAATGACAAACAAAAGGCTCAAAGGAGTAATCTAAAAGATGAAGCTTATATGTGGCATTGTCGTCTAGGACACATTAACAAGACTCGCATATCCACACTTTCGAAGAGTGGGTACTTGGACGAATTTGATCCCAATTCATATGACGTCTGCGAATCTTGTCTTTTAGGCAAAATGCCTAAATCACCTTTTAGCGGTAAAGGTGAACGTGCCACAGAACTGTTAGCTCTCGTTCATACTGACGTATGCGGGCCCATGTCTAGCCAGGCTAGAGGTGGATTTCACTACTTCGTAACCTTTACAGATGATGCATCTCGTTACGGTTATGTGTATCTTATGAGACACAAGTCGGAAACTTTTGAGAAATTCAAAGAGTTTCGACACGAAGTGGAGAAACAAACAGGGAAGAGTATTAAGACATTACGGTCAGACCGTGGTGGCGAATACTTAAGTTATGAGTTTCAAGATTACTTGAAAGAATATGGTATTCTTTCACAGTGGACTCCTCCTGGAACACCGCAATTAAACGGTGTGTCCGAACGGAGAAACCGCACCTTGTTGGACATGGTAAGGTCAATGATGAGTCGCACTGAGCTACCAATATCCTTCTGGGGATACGCATTAAACAGTGCTATACTTATTTTGAATAAGGTACCGTCGAAGTCTGTTGAACAGACTCCATATGAGATATGGACAGGAAGGAAACCAGGTTTCTCTTTCCTGAAGATTTGGGGATGCTGGGCATATGTTAAACGTTTGGAAAGTACCAAACTTGAACCCAAAACTGATAAATGCCTTTTTGTAGGATATCCTAGGGAAACCAAAGGATATTACTTCTATCACCCACAAGAGAACAAAGTATTTGTTGCTCTACAAGCATTTTTCCTTGAGAAGGATTTTATAAATGCAGTGGTAAGTGGGAGGAAAGTAGAACTCGATGAAGATCGTAGTGATACTGTTCCTGGCAATGAATCAACGACGGAACAGAACAGACCATCCGGGATGAGTCTGTACCACAAACTTCACATACACAAGGACCGCGTAGGTCGGAGAGAGTCAGAACAGTACCTGAGAGGTATGGGTTCCTGATCTCACCTCATGTAGATATTAATCTTATTGAGGATAATGAACCGGCTACGTATGAGGAAGCGATACAAAATATCGATTCCGCTTTATGGCAAGATGCCATGAAGTCCGAGATGGATTCCATGTACGCCAACCAAGTTTGGACACTGGTTGATGCACCAGAAGGCGTAAAGCCTATTGGATGCAGATGGATCTTCAAGAAGAAGACCGACATGGATGGCAACGTACAAACGTACAAGCTAGGCTTGTAGCGAAGGGGTATCGTCAACAATATGGTATTGATTATGACGAAACCTTCTCACCCGTTGCCATGATTAAATCCATTCGGATAATGCTTGCAATAGCTGCATATTTCGATTACGAGATATGGCAGATGGACGTTAAAAACCGCTTTCCTTAACGGAAACCTTTTGGAGGATGTTTATATGCAACAGCCTGACGGTTTTATCGTACCTAGACTTGCAAACAAGGTTTGTAAGTTAAATCGATCCATTTATGGATTGAAGCAAGCATCACGGTCATGGAATCAGCGTTTTGATGAGATCATAAAAGAATATGATTTCGTGCAAAACGCAGATGACCCTTGTGTATACAAGAAGGTTAGTGGGAGAGCACTTACTTTTATTGTCCTTTATGTCGACGACGTATTGCTTATAGGCAATGACATTCCCATGCTAACGTCGGTGAAAGCTTGGCTTTCATTAAAATTCTCCATGAAAGATCTGGGAGAAGCAGCCTTTATTCTTGGAATAAAGATCTACCGGGATAGATCTAGAAAGCTGCTTGGACTCTCCCAGAGTACATACATTGATAAGTGTTGAAGCGATTCAACATGGAACAATCCAAGAGGGGATTGGTTCCAATGGTACGTGGTACCTCTCTGTCTAAGGACATGTGTCCTAAGACTCAGGAAGAGAGGGACAACATGAGTCGGATACCGTTCGCCTCGGCAGTCGGATCGATCATGTATGCCATGATATGTACACGACCTGATGTCTCATATGCTTTGAGCATGTGCAGTCGCTATCAGGCCGATCCAGGTGAAGGTCACTGGATAGCAGTTAAGAATATCCTTAAGTATCTTAAACGAACTAAGGATGCTTTCTTAATTTATGGAGGTGGAGAACTTGCGGTATCTGGGTATACCGATGCAAGTTTCCAAACCGACAAGGATGACTACAAGTCGCAATCCGGGTACATTTTTTGTTTGAATAACGGAGCAGTGAGCTGGAAATCTTCCAAGCAAGATACTGTTGCCGATTCAACAACAGAAGCGGAGTACATCGCTGCATCTGAAGCAGCAAAGGAGGCAGTTTGGATCCGAAAGTTCCTAATCGGATTAGGAGTAGTTCCGTTAGCAGCTGAGCCCGTTCCATTGTATTGTGACAATAACGGGGCTATAGCACAGGCTAAGGAACCAAGGTCTCATCAACGGTCCAAGCATGTTCTTCGACGTTACCATCTGATTCGGGAGATTATACATCGTGGCGATGTAAAAGTCGAGAAGGTCACATCAGATGACAACATTGCAGATCCGCTGACGAAGGCTGTTCTTCAGCAAGTTTTTGAACGACACATACATAGTTCGGGTATTAGATGCTTGAGTGACTGGCTATAGGCCAAGTGGGAGATTGTTAGACATTATGTCCCATAGCGTCACTGTTTGTAAATGATATTGTATTATTGTACAAAATTAACTATGTGATAATGAAATTGCCTTTTGCCGTTTTGTAATATTATTTACTTTGATATAAATGGCGAAAGTCCATATGATTAGTACTGGATTGAGATGATATGAGACAGTATCAATCCATAAAGGTTTAATCATTAAATATCCCTAGTCGTAGTATTATCGAGACTGGACATCGATAATGCGGAATAGACTAGTATTGCGCTTGTGCACGTTGTGAGGGCACAACGGCATAGTTCTCATATATTTAAGTATTGGATACTTATGCAAGTGCGATAGGAGGTTGTGTTTTACCGATGGTACGGAAAACAGCTTCGCTCTGGATAGACCCCGCGGAATCCCATTGGTAGTATGTCTACGTGTCTATGGGAGGCCGCATCAGGGTAGGTGTATATGGTCTTAACCTGAGACTTACATCGCTAGTACTTGCGACAATCGGTAAACTTTGGTTTTGGTGGTTGGGGACCTTAACCGGTTCTGTGTACACCTCTTCTGGGTTTATCGAGAATCGTAGTGTACTGGATGTGATGTCAAGATGGAAGTATCGCTTCAGACATATGGAGGTGATGATCACGCAGGACACAGAACTAGTACTCTATAAAAGGTTGCAACCGTCGGGACAATATGACTAGGTCAGGATTGTCCGATTTAAAGAGACTAGTTGCTTGATGTCCGATATATGTTTCGTACGGGGCAGACACATCTCCAGCCCCAGGCCTAGCATGTGATCATCCGATACTGGATCGATGTACGCAATACTACGGTATACTACGCTTGATATAGATCTTATATTCCTATAAGAATATTTCTGGAGAATTGGGTAGGCATGGCGCTTTGCTAGAAGCCAACCTTGTCTTGTGAATCGGTAAGAACGTAGTACGAGGTACGTGCGTGTTCGGATTATCCGACGACCGTATTTACTGCCAACATATCCGGAGATCTCTTGGGTCGCTTCCTGAAGATTCACCTATGATATTTGATTCGACTTAATTAATCTTGGATTAATTGCAGGAGAAACTTTATCTCGGATAAAGTGCCTATTTAGAGAGAGAGAACGATTAATTTGGAATTAATCAGTAAAATATTATATTCGATATAATAATTGAAATTCGATTTCGACGCGAAATTAAAATTAGATTTTAATTCGGGCATACGAGTTAATTTAGAATTAATTCGTTAGCGACGTAAATAATAATTTCGCTAGGCGCGATTATTTATTTAAATTCGATTTAATTAACGTCGCGACGCAAGTTCGGTATTTCGGAAATATCGAACCCGAACGGTGAGTGCACGTGGGCCCACTTTCATTTGGAAACGTGTGGGGCCCACATGACACATGTCATTATATGTATTATTTTATTGATAAGCATTGCATGGTGATAGTGTATAAACACTCAATTGTTATGCATGGAATGAGTGTTTGACACTCTAAGCCTTTGCATGGTTTGTGTCATAGATTTATTATTATTTAATAAATATTATGGCATAAATATAAATTGATTTTTGGTATCAAAAATTAAAAAAAAAAAAAATCTCTCTTCTCTCTTCACATTGCGAAAACTGCATGCAGTTTTTGGTCTTCATCTTCTTCATTTTGGTTGCCAAAAAGCTTGAAGATAGTGGGTGGTGTTTGGAACATCTTCTCACATGCAAGGCTGGCTAGCACCTTCAAGGGATCAAAAGAGGTGATAGGGAAACCATCATAGAGCACAGGAATTCACAAAGCTTGGAGCTTTCCACCTTCTTCTCCTTTGGCCGAATCAATCAACACTTGGAGCTTCCATTTTGGTTTGATTTTCTTCATCAACAAAGCATTGTAAGTATGATTCCGCCATACTTCAAAGTTAAATATATATTCATTTATTGTATTTCAATGCTTAATCTTTCCTTGGGACATATTATAGAAACCAACATGAAAACCAATTCCTACAGCACTCATATATGTTGTTATATTTGGTACTGTGCACTGTTAACCATGATTTCGACCTTTGTTGTGTGTGACCTTTGGGTTCCCCTCAAGTTGGCATGAAAGGAATCGTGATAATTGATCTCAGAACATAAATTATCCTCCGATAAAGATGGTCGTTCGATTTCAATAAACAACGATTGACATCTAGCAACATGCCAAGGCCCCTAAATGAGCAATAAAGATATATATACCTTATTATGTAGTGATTTACATATGATACGGTCGTTCTACGTACTGTATCCCCATCTATGGACAATGGTACGTAAAGTGTTCTACCCATATGGTCAAAGGATGATGTTGATAGTGTCATGAATTGTGCTAACCCAAGAATCTCACATGATTCTTCCGATGTGGCCAGCAGTCTCAACCACAGATCACACATATCAACCCGCGAACTGGAATACTACTCTTATCTTATAAGAAAATATTATCCGAGAGAGTGGCGATTCTCTTTTTTATCTTTACAAACTTCATGTGTTTCAACAAATGACCCAATCATACCCTTATGACCGGATCTTTTGAACCGAGGAAGGAGAATGTCAAAGTTATTTGATCCACACATAAGATTGTAAAGTCCTCAAGTCTAAGGACTAGTCATATAATCGATACATGAAAGTTCTCATAGACACATGGGATAAATCCTCATATGAAAACTTTCGGCGGTCAGTTCGAAAGACACGAGCAACTCATGCATCTATGTGATATACCAAGTGGATGGATCTCCGCTAGTAGCCTATGAGATCAGCTACCCCACTTAAGGGCGGATCATATCATCATGGTAGTCTCTCCGCTTTATGAATGCCCAGATTATTCACAAAACTATGACTAGGAATATTTAAGAGTAATTATTCTCATAAGGCGTGGAAGCCATCGTTTTATTACTCCAAGGGCTTTATTACAGTGTTGTTGATTTATATAAGTTATGTAAGACACGTATAATAAAGATTTCCATTTTATTAACTAATTAAAATATTACAAATACATGTACATATAGCCCATCCACAAGTTGGGTATAGGGCATATCCCTAACAATCTCCCACTTGCACTATAGCCAACTAGTATGAATCTGGACACCATACTCTCGGGTGTGCCTATCATACTTTTTTTTTAGTCAGCCCTTATTCAGAGAATCTGCAAGATTATCTTCTGTGGGTATTTTCTCTAAAATAACTTCTTTTCTCTCAATAATCTCCCTGATGAGATGAAATCGCCTGAGTACATGCTTAGATTTCTGGCGGGAACTTGGTTTCTTTGATTGAGTAATGGCGCATGTGTTGTCACAGTACATCGTGACGCCATTCTTTATCGTGGGAAGCACTTCCAGCTCCGTGATGAACTTCTTTATCCAGATTGCTTCTTTAGCAGCCTCAGATGCAGTAATATACTCGGCTTCAGTGGTGCAGTGCGCTGTAGTTGACTGCTTTGAGCTTTTCCAACTGACAGCACCGCCATTCAAAGTAAACAGATATCTTGTTTGCGATCTGCTGTCATCCCTTTCGGTCTGAAAGCTCACATCACAGTAACCAATGACTTTCATCTCAGAACAATCTCCGTATGTCAAAAACACATCCTTAGTTCTTCTCAGATACTTGAGAATTGTTTTGACAGCTGTCCATTATTGCTGAAGCATAAGGGATCCTACTCTTACGCTCTCTATCTGAAGGAGTATGCGGACATTGCTCCTTAGAAAATTTGATTCCAAGACAAGTAGGTAAATTACCTCTTTTGGAATCTTCCATTTTGAATCTTTTCAAAACTTTATCTATCTATGTAGATTGATAAAGTCCTAACAACCTCTTAGATCTATTACGGTAGATCTTAATACTGAGGATGTAGGCTGCTTCTCCCAAATCTTTCATGGAGAAATTCTGATATAATCATTGCTTGGTGGCTTGCATCATGGGAATATCATTCCCGATGATTAATATGTCATCGACATATAATACAAGAAATACAATAACACTCCCACTACTTTTCATGTAAACAATAGGCTCGTCTATATTTTTGATGAAGTCAAATTGTTTGATTGTCTCATCAAATCGTTTATTCCAACTTCTGGAGGCTTGCTTGAGTCAATAAATGGATCGTTTAAGCTTGCATACTTTATTATGATCATCCTTATATGAAAACCCCTCAGATTGTGTCATATAGACTTCCTCTTTGAGGTTCCCATTAAGGAAAGTTGTTTTGACATCCATTTTCCAAATCTCATAATCAAAGTGTGAAGCTAGTGTCAGTAAAATTTGAATGGACTTTATCATTGCAACGGGCCAGAAGGTTTCTTCATAGTCAATTCCTTGGATTTGTCTATAACCTTTCGCCACCAACCTAGCCATATAGGTTTGGATGTTGCCTTCTACATCAGTTTTACGCTTGTAAATCCACTTGCAGCCTATGAGTTTTATCCCTTCAGGTGCATCTACACCAAGTCCCAGACTTGATTCTGATACATAGAGTCTATTTCGGATTTCATAGCCTCAAGCCACTTGAATGAATCAATGTCACACATTGCTTCGTCATAACTGGTGGGATCGTCATTATCAATGACCTGATCATGTTCCTCATCAATATGGAAACCATATCTTTCAGGCTCATGTCTTTCCCTACCAGACCTTCTGAGTTCATAACCTTGTGGTTGTTCCGTCGCTGCCCTTTTGAGTTGCCTGGGGTTTAGTTCTATGTTAGTTTTTTTCTTCTCGTACCTCATCGAGGTCAAGTCTACTCCCACTATATTTCTTGAGAAGGAATTTATTCTCTAGAAATTTAGCATTTCGTGAGACAAATGTTCTTTGTTCATTTGGGACGTAGAACACATATGCTCTTGAGTTCATGGCATATCCTACTAACTTACATTTAATTGCCCTATCCTCCAATTTGTTAGTTTATGTGAGCATGACAAATGCGTCACATCCCCAAACTCTTAGATAACTAAGACTAGGATGTTCCCAGACCATAACTCATATGGTGTTTGACTAACAGTTTTGGAATGAACTTGGTTTAGTAGTAGTGTTGCAGTTTCTAAAGCAAGACCCCAAAATGAAAGAGGTAGATCCGTGTCTGGCATCATTGATCGGACCATATCTAATAATGTCCGATTCTCCTTTTCAGAGACCCCATTATGCTGTGGAGTTCTTGGAGGAGTCCACTGGGAAACAATGCTATTTTCTCTCAAGTAATCTTGAAATTCGTTGTTTAAGTATTCACCACCTCGGTCAGACCTTAGTGACTTAATACGTTTATTAAGCTGGTTTTCTACTTCAGCCTTGAAGTCTTAGAATTTCTCAAAGGCTTCAGATTTGTACCGTATAAGGTACACATACCCATATCGCAAATGATCATCGATAAAGGTAATGAAGTAGGAGAATCCACCTCTAGCGGTGACTGACATTGGTCCGCATACATCAGAGTGTATGTGTTTTTAATGTCTCCGTTGCACGCTGTCTTTTACCTTTGAAGGGTAATTTGGTCATTCTACCAAGTAAACAAGACTCACAAGTTCCATAAGGTTTTATTTGAAGGGTTTGAAATACCCATCCTTATGTAGCTTAGTTAATCTTGTTTTATTGATATGACCTAAGCGATTGTGCCATAGAAGTGATTCATTGAGATTATTCGAGTTAACATTGTATATATTAGAGGTTGAACATTCTTTGTTAGTTTGTAAGACATAGATACCATTATTCAAAATACCATCTCCATATTTTATTTCATTGAAATAAATAGAACATTCATTACAACTTATTAGGTATGAAAAGCCTTATTACATAAAGAAGAAATTGAAATGATGCTTTTTACTAGAGAAGGTACATAAACACAATCTTTTAAGTCTAAAACTAAACCATTCGGAAAAACTAATGAATAAGTCCCCACGCACAATGCAGCCAGTTTTGCTCCATTACCCATGCGTAAGTCAACCTCCCCATGACGGAGTCTCATACTGTTGCTCAGGCCCTGCACATTGTTACATAAGTGAGTCCCACAACTGGTGTCAAGCCAAAAGTAGAAGGTTCAGAGTTTTGAGATTATAGTTCAATCATATACAACATACCTGAAGCATTGGGCTTGTTGGCCTCTGGGCTTCCCTAGCTTCATTGGCTTTCAAGGATCTGCAG
>SKCR01048888.1:0-49867 GCA_019454045.1 Zanthoxylum bungeanum | reverse complement strand
TCGTTCTTCGGGTCGGTATACCGAGGTAGATGATATTATAAAAGCTTTCCTTCAACTCTCTCAACTAGGTCGGGTTTCACTGACAAAGACCTATCGGGTCGAGTTTTAACAAACTCTTAGAAAACCACAAATCAACATGTCCAGGTGGTCGGGTCAGTGTCCAACTTGCTTCATCATCAACAAGTTCTGTCTTTGGGAGAAACCCTCCCCCCCTCTCCGACCCCGATTCATGTGGTCGAGTTTCACTGTCAAATCCCTTCTATCTCTCCAGACCCTTGGGCATTTTTATCATCCATTTTTGGTTAAGTATAATACATGTTCTATCCTTACTCAGTATTTGAACATTCATCAAGGTGAAAAACCACTATCAACAGTGATTTCGTCCGTTTGTTAAATCAAAATAAAAAATTATCCTAATTTTGTTCCGTTATTATTTTTGAGATAAAAAATTTGCCTCGTCATGCTAAAAATTTCAAGACATTTTTTTTCCGTCTCATCCATGTTTTCAAAACAAGATAAGAAAATATATACCAAATCTTATTCTCAACGGGATCAGACGGGAGAGAAAAAAATTACCAATTGTAAGGCTGGTTGCTGACCATTGTTTCTACGCAAAGATGTAATGTGATTGATGGGTAGTTTACAATTGTTGAGGAGTCATTTTCTTGTGTGACCAACCAGAGAGAAAGTACCTCAATTCTCCATTTACAAGTCAGATAAAATTACACTTGGGTGGCTAGTCATTTTTCTTTCTCATTTGCCTTTTTGATCGTGTCGATAAAAGAAGGAAAGACTCTTAAGCAATGCCTCAAATTTATTTCGGACCCATGATATGTCGGTACGGAGTTATACCTCCTTCAAATTTGGTTTGTTTCAAGCAAATGAAAGAAACGATTTTAGTCAATATCTAAGTCAATGCTAGTTCAGTGACAGGTTAATATATATATGAAAATCTTGCACTCAGAATGACCGGACGAAATTCAGATGCTAATCGATACTGTTTGGCACTGTTTTGATTTGTCGTTTAATGTATCCGGACGATATCCGAATTGTAAGGACCGAATCGAAAGATGATCTTCTATATTATTGGGTTAGTTTTAGTTTTTATGAAATGGAAATTATCATTCTTCCATTTGAAATTCAGAAAAAGTTCAATTAAATCTGAAAATTTTAAAGATGTGGGCTAGCTGTATATCAATTTTCATTCAACTTGTATCATTTTTCACTCATAGTTATAGGGAAACTATCATTCTTCTGCCACAAATTTGTTGAAATTGATATACTATAGAAATTTCGGGTGGAAATATATACATCAAAAGTCTTTGGGTTTGGCAAAATTTTTTCAAAATTTCGGGTGGAAAATTGATAATTCTCTTTTCAAAATTACACAAAACACATATGTCAATATTTTCTGTAATATGTGCGAGTGGTATTTTTGCCTTTTCAACTTAAAGTCCAAGTCAAATGAGTAAAAAGAGGTCAATGGGTTGTAATGAAACTAACCAAAATTTTTAAGGGCACAAATGATAGTAACCAGCCCTATTTAAATATTATCCCCTTCTTCTTTAATCACAAAAATGTGGAGGAGAGCTTGAAGAGAGAGAAAATGGAGGGGGAGAGAGAAGCTGAAAATATGATTGTTTGAGCCGAATTTCTAGCGATTTAAGATATGGAAATTATTTAAAAAGTCATGAAGAACATTTTGGTAGTGATATTGAAGCCGGTAGGGGTTGTTTTCCTACCAAGATGAGCTTAGACTCAATGGCAATTTTACGAAAAATCGGAGCTCATATGGACACACGATCACAGCCATTAGACTCAGGACGTCATCGCGCATCTACTAGTGTCAGCAGTGTCGAAGTTCACCAGCGCATTGGCCCCATTCACTAACGCGTGTGGCAGCGCGTGAAGGCCATACATGGCCATTGATCGGTGGTAAACACACACGTTACGCAAGCGCACATATCGCTCAAGTAGTATAAAAATATTGATCCCACGAGAACTTACTTTCTACTATCATTAATTATTGATGCTATTTATTTACAGGTATCTAATTGAGGTTGGAAGGGATTGTTTGTGGTTGAAGTTGAATTTGATTAAAATAAATAAATAAATAAAAATACAAATAAAATATAAAAGAAATTAATAAAACACAAAACATTCAGGGTTGTGAATACACACATTATTCTTCTAATGATGAATTGATTCTCCTATATATATGTAATAAATCAGTTTGTTAACCTGTAACACGAAGATATGTAAAAGTCTCTTCCGATGGTCGAATGCAAATATCCAAAGTAACCAAAATAACTATATTCATATGTTAACTAAGTTACCTGAATTCATTAAGGTCAAGTTCTAATTATGGCTACCCACGTCCGACATGTATATTCCTATTCTGTCAAGCTTATGGGCGATGTCCTTGATGTGTACTCCCTAATACTGTGATGTTATCTCTGGTGTCACGAGCTTTTCAGTATGTTCAGACACTTACTCTTCCCTCCGTTCTGTATTTTCCTCCATCTTTTCTTCACATATGTATTTTTGCATTTCCTTGTTCAGCTCTTCATCTGACATCTGCGCAATGCATGCTTCAAGATCCTTATTTATTGATATGAATGGTACGGGAAGCTTTGCTACTTGTTTCTCCTTACAGATGCATTCAGTGACCGAAGAAAGATCTAAATCAAGTTGAGATTCTACTTGTTCGGGCTCCTGAACTGATACCTCTGACTCTTGATACCGTTCAGCCTCTGTCTCGATTAAAGTGTCATCTTGAAATGTTTAGTACTCGAAGGCTTTATCAGTGTCATCTGAAAATGTTATGTGATTTATGTAGCTCTGGTTTTCTATTAATCATCTCACTTGATCTGTCAGTCTCTGTATAGTTGCTGCTTGACTTTGAAAGATTGCTTCTTGTTTCTTGAACATGTCAAACATTTGTTTATCGTGTTTCTTGAGCATGTCCATCAATCGTTCTTCCTCGGATGGTTCTGGTTCTTGATGAAGATCATAGGTTGATGGTGGATAAGATGGAGAATATGGTTCAGTGAAATATGTTGGTTATTCATTGATATACCAAGAATGATTCTAATAATTCTGCCACCATAGATTGTAGTTGTACGTGCATTGATCGCTTGGGTGGTTACCCTCACATATTTCACATTTAATCATTGCGTTCTGGAAGGTTGGAGCAAATGTTATGGTATTTAGCTCTGACATCCATCTATAGTTGTTGGGCTGGACAACAGGCCTCAGAAAACTGGAATGTGTCTCCCTGATATGGGGTGTATCTTCACCTCTTAAAGTTCATAATGCTTCCATCGCCCAATATGAATCCATGTTATACCACTTGAAAATAAAAGAAACAAACAAAAATGAAATGATAAAAATAAAGAAAATTAGATACAAGTAAAGTAAATAGCTTCAAAATTAATAACGCAAGAAAAATAAGTCCCCGATAACAGCGCCAAAAACTTGATCGGTGGTAAACACACACGTTACGCAAGCGCACGTATCACTCAAGTAGTATAAAAAAATCGATCCCACGAAAGCTTAATTTCTATTATTATTAATTATTGATGCTATTTATTTACAGGTATCTAATTGAGGTTGGAAGGGATTGTTTGTTGGTTGAAGTTGGATTTAATTAAATAAATAAAAATATAAAATAAAAACAAAGAAAATTAATAATAAACACAAACATCCAGGGTTGTGAATCCACACATTATTCTTCTAATGATGAATTGATTCTCTTATACATGTGTAATAAATCAGTTTGTTAACCTGGAACACGAAGATATGCAAAAGCCTCTTCCGATGGTCGAATGCAAATATCCAAAGTAACCAAAATAACTATATTCCTATGTTAACTAAGTTACCCGAATTCATTAAGGTCAAGTTCTAATTATGGCTACCCACGTCCGACATGTATATTCCTATTCTGGAAGGAAATCTCTATGATGTGAGATCGTGAGCTATTGAATCTAAGGCTGAAACCTAAAATCCCTTTTCCAAGTTTATTTTAAGTTTACCACATCAATCTTATTGGTGATCAGGCAACAAGAAGCATTATGGTTAAGAATCAATAAACAAGCCAAAACATCACACATAATATAAGATAATCAATTATTAAACTTGTGAATATTGTGCTTCATCACTTCCCTAGATTAAAAATAAAATATTGGGGTTAGAGGATCCACCTTTAATATTTCAAATCTATAAATCTCCTTTATTATAATATATAAATTTGCATTATATTACCAACCGATCATATAGGCGGTATCCAATTAAGTCAGGTTAAAAATAATTTAATTAAGTCCAACCGACCATATAGGCGGTATCCAATTATGTCAGGTTAAAGATAATTTATATATTATAAAATAAATGAGATTGATCTATATTATCATATTAAAAGCTTCACCATTCCCCGAGTGGAAATTAATTACTAAACATAAAAGAAAGTAAAAAAAAACACAAACTATTATTACTAAAAATAAAAATACATAATTAAAATACTAAAAATACTAAAAGTAAATAGAAACAAGATACAATCCTTAAGTTCCTTAATAGAAACCTCCAGGAAAGTATGGAAATTTTAAATGAAATCAGCTGCTATTTATAGACAAATTGTGGCTTTTGCGTCGCGACGCAGAAGCCTTGCGCATCGCGACGCGTGCTACATTAGAAAACGCGTGTCAGCAGGCTACATTATTGTGTCAGCGTTGCGACGCGTGAAGGCTTGTGCATCACGACGCGTGCTACAGTTGAAGACGCGTGTCGGCAGAAGCTTCGATGCATAATTGGCTTGGCGTCGCGACGTGTACGCGCATTAAATTTTTATTTTTGCCATTTTTGTCTGTTTTTCATCGTTTTACCCCTGAGTTGATTCCATTGAGTCCCAATACTATTTTTATCTGCAAAACAAATAAAAACACATCAAAACGTTCATCAACCTCGAGAAACTAAACAAAATATTAAGTTAAAGGGGTGATAAATATTGATATATTTTCCGCTCATTAGCCATGTCTCGGGAAGTTTGTTGTATTCTTTGTCTCCACGTGGTGGTCCGATCCTTTCATGAGATAATTAACCCGAACTCTAACTTTGTGTATTGTCATATTATTATGCGTATAAATTTACTAGTTTCGAATTATTAAATTATATTGAGACTTAGTTTGTGGATTTGAGATTTGGAGTCTTGATTGTGAATTGTGGAGTTGGATATGAAGTGTGAATATGTATGGTTATTGTAGGCCCTGAATGAGCATTTTTGTGTTATTGGATTTTGAGTACGAAGTCCATGATTTAAACGAAAGCATACCGAATTTTCATTAGGATTATACGTGATATTAATTTGGAAGTTTTGCATCTCAGGTTTCAAGATGTTACTTTTGAGTGTTCATTTGGCGGTCACGGGTCAATGAAACCCACTTACCTCGTAAGGTGTGTCTAGTGGGCTCGAGGAAAGTTTTGTAGCAGTGTAACCAACAAATTAGTCTCGATGCGGTGAGCATTGTTGTAAGATCGGTTTTGCATTTCGAACGTCAAGTTCAGGTAGGGATTCGATTTCATAATTTAATTACAGTTTTAAATTTATTTATTTATACCACTATGTTCTGCATATAGAAATGATATAAAATGTGTTTTAAAATTAGTCACATTTTTATAGATTGTGAAATTGAGGTCAGGTGGCACAATGCGACCATTATGAGTTTAATATTTTGGTTTTTATAAATATATGTATGGTAGTACAAATTTTAATTGGAAATGACCTAGATGGGTAATGAAACTTAAAAATGGATATATGTAAAATTGATATATATGGAGTCCCGTTGTGGCGCACATCTTAGATATTATATTGTCCCGTTGCGACATTTACTTATGTGGAGCTTCGTTGTGGCCCACCTTATAGACCTCGGTTTCCCCATTGCGACAATTGTTACGTGGCCCTAAGTGGCGCTATTTGGACAATGATGACACATCTCTGGGTGCAAGTCCCTACCTAGGCAGGGTTTGTTTATTGTTTCCCCATTGTGGTATTTGTTTATTATTTCCCCATCGTGGCACTTGTTATGTGGCTCCATTGTGACACATGTTTATGCGGCCCCATGTGAAATTTCATTCATGTGATTTTTCTTTAAAATGATTGATTAATATTGATGATGTATATTTTAATTATACTTATGTATATGTATAATTTATAAATTTTCTCATAACCTTCACATCATCGATATTTATTTTTACTAGACACACATATATCTATATATCTTACTAACCATATAGGGTTTTAGTAAAATCAATTAAGGTGAGTTATTTAATCGCTACTGAGCGGGTGGTTTTGCTTGCCTCTTTATATCAATCATTTAGGTAGGACTTAAATGACTTGGAAAGTGAGGAGCGTGGGTGATTTCTCGAGGAATTTGGATCGTGTCAAGAAGACTCCCTTCGCTCATCGTTGTTGATATATTTTTCGGAGATATTTGACTTGTATTTAAATTATTAGACTATGAATTTATTTGGGTGATGCATTGCATAATCGGACCATTGTTTAAATTTTGAATATTTATTCATGGCAGGTGTTCAAGTTTAACTATGGGAATGTTTTAAAACATTTTTCTACAACATTTTATATTTTCTTTTTCTTTTAAAGTCTACGAGGCTTATTTTGACTATTTGACTGATAACCTGTAACATTTGACTATTTGATTGGTCTTTAAATCAGTTTTGTTTTATGTTATTTACCTAAAAGTCACTAACCCTGTTTTTGGGTCGTGATAACTTTTTACTTTTTTTAGGATGTGACACTTGTTAAGAAAATATCTTAAGTTTTATTTTTATGTTTTTGATCTCTTGGTCCGTATGCATCATCCTAGTGCGAAAGTTTGATATTATAATGCATAGTCAGTTGAATATGTCTGCGAAGAGAGTATGATGGGCCTTCGTGCCTAAAGAAAAACCCTATTATAGAGGCTGTGCTTAAGACCCTTAATTTCGTACCAAGCATTATTGGGAAACAATGTGGGGATCCATAGTATAGCCCTAACATCCTACATCATTGGGGAAAATGCATATGATGTGCTTATTAGGGATGGCCTCTGATAGACTAGTAAGACACTTTCGAAACAGGGTTTCAGAGTTAGGCTACCTTGATACCGCAATAGGATTGAAACCTTGTGAGGCTAGAGTTTCGGAATTAGGCCATTCTTGGCTGTCAAGTAGGTTAATACCTTACTAGTTGGGCAAGACATCGTTGTATAATTGTTGAGTTCCATCTATTGGAAAAATGGATTTGACTGTTGGTCAATGTCAAGTTTGATTCGTTGAGCTCTTCTGATGTGCTCTTCACTCAGCTGTGGACCCCATAGGATGACATGTCACATTTAGGGAAGATTTATAACCCCGAATGCGAACTTATTAGGATACGAGAGTCGATGATGACAACCTTATCCTATAATAATTTTGTAACTACTACTCTTACTTCAATACCTTCATGTGATTATCCTTGTTATTGTTCAATTTGACCTTCTAGGTCAGGATTTTAGGAATTTCAATGTGGAAGTGGGTCTTCACAGATTATAAGGAATCATAATAGTTGGAACTTTCGAGATAGGGGCAGATTTAAGTGGTAGCCAACTGAATCAGAGACATAAAAATAATAAAAATGTAAGAGGAAAACAATGAAGCCATTGCAATGATTGGTATAGATGATTGAGATGTTCTTGTAAGCAATTGTGTTGACAGGACGATCCTTATGTGGTTTGACTCGATAGCTACCCACTCATTTATATCTACATTACTTACTTCTGTGTTGGACTTGAAATTTTAATCTCTTATTCCATTGTTGAGTTTGAGTACTCCAATGGGAGGAATTCTTGCCTTCTATGTGTAGATCTTGTCGGGTAGTTACTGGACACTATAAGTTGAGTGCTCACTTGACTACGATACCTATGTATCTATTTGAAGTGACCTTAGGTGTAGAATGGTGATCCTACTATCAATTTATGGTCTATTTCCAAAGTGTGGAAGTGTGTGATGGATGTGATACTTGATGTATCAAGTTGTTTCAGGTGTAAAGTCATATGGTTACATTCTTAAGATACGTGTTAGAATGAGAAGAATTTGATATGCTTTGGAAACCTGTAATCGATGAAGAGCTTGTCAGTTATTACTGGACAACCTCTTTATATTGGTAATGATAAATTTTCTTGATGTGTTTCCAAATGATTTGCTAGGATTCATACAGTTTTGTTTCAGTTCCAAACATGTTTTCCAAATTTTTGTACTTTTATACCATAATGTGACAATTGGATTATGGGAATTGTGGGAGCAATTGTAAGAACTGTTTGGCATATGACTTACACTCTAGTGTTTCTATTTGGGAAACTTTAAAGTTGTTTTGATAAGGCGTTTTATGGTCCATTATGATTTGGAGTTGATTTTCTTCAGTTGAGATCAGCTATAATTTAGAACAAGTATCAGTGTCACGAATTAATGACTTGTTGGACTATTTGGTGGTTTTGAGTGATTCTCTAAGTTTGACTTTGAATAAGGTTATCATCCAGTATATAACATACCAAAGTCGACATTCAAAGCTTGATGTGTGCACTTCAAGACTCTGTTTATGCCATTTTGGTTAACCATTGCTCTAGCAACTTCTATGAATCTCTTGGACATGTTCTTTAGACTTTATTCGGATCAATTTACTGCTGTGATTTTTTGGATATTATGGTCTACTCCAAGATTTTCTTATGGACTTTGAGAGTCCATTACTTGTATGCTATAGAGAATTGTGATTTTTGGTTGTCTGAAGTCAAGACCATATGATATGTCATTTTTCAAGAGCGTATACCGGTGGACCTAGCTAAATTAGAAGCTGACTATTTTAGGAAATTCCTTAGAGTGTGTTAGAGGTATAATTTTTCCTCATATTGGTGCTTTTGGCATTGGATTGGGTGGGTATTGATGTGGAATGGTGAACATTTGGATGATAGGGGAATAAATATTGGTGTGTTTCTTCATGTAGGAAGTACAATTTAGTTGTATCGAAAGACTCTAAACTTGAAAAAATAGTCTCGAGCGAAACTTGGTAAGTTATATGTGAATCAAATTTTTTAATTACATAAGATCCACATATCTATTATCTTATATATGTTTCCGCGATTGATATATGTATGAGCGAAGATGGTTTACCGCTATGCCTATGATACAAGCGACCATGACACTGTTGGGCTCACAGCTTGTAGAAAGTACAAATACCCCACGTGGGACTTACTGGATAATGATGGATTCGCCACCCAATATGAGATACTGGGAATGATTTAAAGCCACATTATACCCTTCGCAAGGGCCGACCTTAAACCCGTTTGGGTTTAGAATGATCCATTACTGATGTCAATATAGTACTCGGATATAAAATTTGTATAGACATGTCTTATAATGTAACATCATGCAATAACAATTAAAAATATACAATGGTGCAATCATTAATAATAAAGACAATAAGAAAGTAATGTAGATAGTTACAAATATCCGAAAATTATTTAAGTAATAGTAAAAGACTAATTAAACAGTTTATAGTACATATCTCACCGGCATGACTTCGGAGAAGCCTAGTCGGACATGTTTCATGTTGTTATTGTTCGGCCTGACTTAGTTAAAGTCTGGCTGGATATTCATTGTAAATCGGGAAGATAAAGAAACACAGAATCATGCATAGTAATAATAATGACGAAATGATAATGGCATAGCAGTAACAAAAATGACAATAAAATAAAACAATGGTAATAAACAAAACGGTAATAATAGGACATAAGGTACATGTCTCACCAGCCCGGCTTTGGAGAAGCCAGGCCTGACATACTTCGTGCAATTAATGTTCGACCGGATATATTCCAAGTCTAGCCGATATTCGTTATAATCCATAAAAGGAAAGAATCGTAGAAACGTGCATAGCTAACAAAGTAAAGATAAAGTAGTAATGACATAGCAAATATAGATCAGAATGATAGTAATAACGCAGAGAAAATAATAAATACGCAACATGATTATGCATAGATTATAATAATAGAAATATTATCGCATATTCCCCCGCTGGCTTTGGAGAAGCCCGACTGTAGGTTTTTTAGATTCGCCAGACATTTTCGACACTTTGTCCATGTCTGACGAGACATATATCAAGTCTGGCAGGAGATACTATGTTACACAAGAAATATAAAATGCAGAAAATAGTGTAAATAAAATTAGGGAGCCCTCAGGTCGTACCTTTAGAGTAATTGGCTCAGAAAACATCTCTAAATGCTGGACGATTTCTGGATTGCTTGCCAGAATGGGAGAACGCCAAGGAACTTATAGATTATTCTCACTGTTTTTTATCTCTCTCAGACTCTCTCAGATTTCAGGACAGTGTTTAAGGATTTAGTGTTTTTCCACCTAGATTTTTTTATCTAAACCATTTGTGAAGAGTTTGGGCACTTATTTATATTGCCCAAACTGGATTTGAAAAAGGAAGAGGAAACCAAATCCCCTCACTGATTCCAGTGATAGCCAATCTGTATTGTCAGCTACAGCTCAATCTATATCAGGCTGAATATTTATTTCGAGATATATATCAGGCCGAACATTTAATCAGGTCAATGATTTCAGTAATTGAAAATCTGTAAACTCGCTGACAGTTTCAAATATATCCGACCATATATTTATTTTAGATATATGTCCGATCGGATATTAATCGGATTATGTGATTTTAGTAATTGACAATCTTCAAACTCACTAACAGCTTGTCATATGTCCGGTCGGAATTAGGTTTTTTAATATATGACATGCCATATATTATTCGACTAATAAAAAGGTTGGCTCTACATATATGATGTCCTGCCAGGACTTGGCTATTTTTCTGAATTATTTAGAGTTCATTTCCCATCCGGAATTCATCCTTGTAACTTTTTAATCCTTTGTATGGTGCTCCCATAAGAGACTCGTCATCAGACTATGCGTAAAAATATAATGTCTAAAATTTCCACCACTTTGGTAGGCTTGTGTAATGTGTGACAATGACAATTCTATCAAATTCACTCATGTATTTTACTTACATGGTTTGTTAGGCGTCGCCAGACTTACCTGGCCTTGTAGCTGTTTCTCTGTTTGATAGATGTGCCCTTACGCCCTTCGATGCTTCTATCAATGGTAACATGCTTTGAACCCGGTATGTGGATTTGTGAGAGTTGATGGACCCTCAGATCCCCCGATGTTTCGATACGTTATGAGATATTTCGATCCCGGTATGTAATATTTTAAGAGTTGATGGACCCTCAGGTCCCCCGATGTTTCGATCGGTTATGAGATGTGAGATGTTTCAATCATAGTATGTAACTTTGTGAAATTTGATGGACCGTTAGGTCCCCCGATGCTTCGATCTATTGTGAGATACTTCGATCCCGATATATGACTTTATGAGAGTTGATGGACCCTCATGTCCCCTAATGCTTCGATCTATTATGAGTTGTTTCGATCCCAATTGTAAGATACTTCTATCTCGGTATGTAACTTGATAAGAGTTGATAGACCCTCATGTCCCCCGATGCTTTGATCGGTTGTGAGATATTTAGATTTCGATATATAACTTTGTGAGAGTTGATGGACTCTCATCCCTCACGACTCATCTAGCAGTGTTGACCAATCAATAGGGCCAACCACCTATTGAAGCTGCTGCTGCTAATAGAATGATCTTACCTGATGAAGGATATTAAAAAGTCCAATATGTGAATAATCATAACTTCAACAACTATAGAGGCAATCCTATGCCTAGTTATTATCATCTGAACTTGTCATATGCTAACACAAAGAATATCTTGCAACCTCATTCTAGCTTCAATAATCAAAGAGCTTAGCAGAAACATTCCTTAGAAGACCTCATGAACACATTTGTTGCTAAAACTTCAGAGAGGTTTGAGAAGAATGAGTCGAGATTGAACAATATTGAAACACACATGGGCAATATAGGGACAACAATGAAGTCCTTAGAATTACAAATAGAGCATCTTGCTTCTTCTACGGCTAATCAATAGAAAATGGGTATTTCCCAGTAATACCGAGGTAAATCCTAAGGAGTAGTGCCAAACCATAACCCTCAGGAGCGGAAAAGAGACTAAAGATACCTCTCATGACCAAGGCAGTCAAGATAAAGAATAAGCAATTCAAGAGGAAACAATAAGGAAAAAAGGGAATAATGCAACATCTCCTTCATATAAGCCATCTCACATCCCGAAAACACCTCTGACACTTCCTTGGCACTTTCAAAGGAAGAAATTGGATGATCAGTTCGCCAAGTTTATCGATATCTTTAAGAAGATCCATATCAACATCCCATTCACAGATGCTTTGGAACAAATACCAAACTATGTGAAGTTTATGAAGGTGATGATGTCCAAGAAGAGGAAGCTGGAAGATTTTGAACTGTAGCACTCACAGAATAGTGTAGTGTTATCATACAGAAGAAGCTTCCTCCAAAGCTAAAGGATCCTAGCAGCTTTACCATACAGTGCACTGTTGATATTTTGGTAAGATGCTATGTGATTTGGGTGCTTGTATCAATCTCATGCCCTTATCCATCTACAAACAGTTGGACATGAGAGAGATGAAACCAACCACACTTACATTGCAACTAGCAGATATATCATTAACCTATCCACGAGGAATAGTATATGATGTATTGGTTAAGGTGGATAAGTTCTACTTCCATGCTGAATTCTTTGTTCTTGATATGGAAGAGGATCATGACATCCCAATCATCATCGGGAGACATTTCTTGGCAACCAGAAAAGCGATCATTGATGTGTAGAAAGGTGAACTGAAAATGAGATTTCAGGATGAAGAAGTCACCTTCAGTGTTTTCCGAGACATGTCGAGTCCTTAAGGTGTTGAAGAATGTCGCAGGATAGACATTGTAGTAAAACCAGTTGCAGTAAATAATGACTATGTGCTAGGCACATCTCAATGTATTATAGCCAACACACATGGTGAATCCGCAGTTAAGCAACCAAAAAGCATAGTGCAGCTATGCAAAGAAGATCATCCGCCGCCAGAAGTGAAATTGATCCTAAAGCATCGTAAAAAGAGGAAATTAGAGTCAGTTGTGCTCACTTGAAGATGATCTTTAGGAAGCTCAAAAAATGATCAAGCCAATTTTTCCATATGTGTTGTCCAAAATTTCAACCATCAGTAGACCTGAAGGACCATCCATGGATAAACTGCCACAGCTAGCCAAAAATTCTTTTTGATGTCATAACAATCGGTGGACACCAAAGAAGAATGCACATAAGTTTTGGGTTTCTAAGGTCAAACCGAGATCGATTTAAGCATTTATAAGTGTGAATACGACAAAGTTAAGTTGCGAAATTACTTACTTTGATCGGCTTTTGGATGCGACGAACACAAAAATTTTCTTCAAGCTCCTTGAAGTTTCGGCCATGGCTCCCTTTTGTGCTCCAAGTTGAATCTCCAAGCTCCAAGCTTTGTGTGTGATTCCATGCCCATGGGTTTTTTTCCCTATCACCTTTGGATGACTTTTTGGTGTGCTAGCACTAGGAAATTTTGCCACAAAATTTCCCTTACCCTTCATGCACCTCTCGGCCATTGAAGAAATTTGAGAGAGTTTTTGGCTTCCAAGCCGTGAGGGAGAGAGAAGAGAGGAAGAAGATGTGTTGGTTTGATTTCCAAAATCAATTAAAATGATATACCAAAAATAAAATAAATGGTATTAGTCATTCAACGCATCACTTTGGAGTGTTTCACACTCAAGCATCAACCAACAACTTCTATCACATTAAAGTGATAAAATTGACTAGTGATTTGACGCTTGATGTGACATGTGGACTCCACTTGATCAAAATGCGAGTGGGCCCGCAAACACTCCCGGGCTCGGGTTCGCTAATTCCGAATTAACGAATTTTCCGTTGCGACGTAATTAAATCAAATTTAATTAAATAATTATGCCTAGAAAAATTACTATTCACGTCGCTAACGAATTAATTCTAAATTAACTCGTTCGCTCGAATTAAAATCTAATTTTAATTCCGCGTCGAAATCTAATTTCATATAATATATCGAATATATTATTTGATCGATTAATTCCAAATTAATCATTCTCTCTCTTTAAATAATATTTTATCCCAGATAAAATATCTCTGTAATTAATCCTAGATTAATTTTCTCTCTCATCTAATTAATCCATATTAATTATGTGCGAGTCATACTGTAGGCATTGCATTTTCGCATGTGAAACCCGATGATGAGTCTCAATTGGAGGCACTACCTTTTTAGCTAAGGATATTGCGGGAAACGGAGGTCGGAAGGGGAAATTCGGAAAAATATGTCATCAAGTTCATTCCACAAGTTCACTGTCTTCGTTGGTGCTGCGTTCGTTCCTCCGTTCGAACCTCGTGCAGATTGCAGACGTTCGTGCCGCGTGCGAGGAGGCGTTCGAACGGAGCCGGTAATTCTGGTTTTGCTGCTAGCCTCACACCCCAGCCCATTTGGCCCCCCAAAGCCCATAAAACACATCCCAAATTAAATAAATAAATATTAAACATTAAATAAAATATTAAATCATTTACCAATTAAATAAAACATAAAATAAAATCATGCCTAATATAAATAAATCAAATATATTATATACTAAAACTAAAAAGAAGATATGCCTAATTAAAATCAATCTTAACCAATTAAAGCCAATCACATATTTGACTTCCTAATTCAATAAGATATCCACCAATTTAAAAGTATTGACTTCCTAATCTAAACCAAATTTGTCCCCCCCTCAATCTTTGACTTTCCTTGCTAAACACCAAATCCTATCCCCTCTTTAATGCCAAAATCTCTTCCTTGTGAGACAAGGTGAAGCCCTAGCCATTCTCTATATAAACCACCCTTAACCAAGCCTCTTGAGCTCCTCTAGTCCACACATATACACAAAAAAAGAAGCCTTCCCATTGACGCCCATTGTAATCAAGAAACAACAAGAATTTCTCTCCTTCTCCTCCCTCCATAACCGAAAATAACAAGCCTTCCTAAAGCCACTGAAATCAGCCCCTGCACCCCTCTAAAACACGCCCAAGTAGCCCCCTAAATCACCTTAAACAGCAGCCCAAATCACCTTAGAGCAGCAGCAAAAATCCTCCCAAAACAGTCCCCAAAATCCCAAAAACAGTAACATAAAAACTACATAGATAATCTTAAAAATAATCACATATAATTGCACTAAAAACCCACACAAACTTGGAATAGTTTATTGGAAATGTTAAAACAGGTAGCCCGTGCAGTGAGCAGTAAGACAGAAGCCGAATAGGAGCAGAACGGAGTTCGAACCGCAAGTAAAACAGCAAAGCAGTGAGCTAGGACGCTGAACCAGTGAACCAGAAAAGTTACGGAGCTGTACCCCTTCCGATCTTCGTGGAACGCGAGTCCGAGAGACGGCTTAAAAGGTTAGACCTGAGGGTATCTTTCACACTTGTTTTCTTTTTCCGCATTATTTATTAAGTATTACTTGTATGATTGTCATGTTGGAATGCATGTTGTGGTCTTTGAGTAGATAAACATGCATGAATTATGAAATGTAATATGTTGTGGGTATTGGATGAATGAGAGATGTGTCAACTCTCGTGGTATATCGGATGGAAACCCGGACATAAATTTCATAGCCGATTCCGAATGGACGGTAATATGATCTGTACTCGGGCCACAACTCCACGTATCGCTTGGGTAAACGGCACCATCTTTCTTTTGTTGTGTTGCTTTTGTTTATTTAATTCTCTTTACCTGAATTCAATATGTTGTTTAGTTATGCATGATTCAACCAAGCGCATGGGCTTAGTGAGTTAGTCCAAAGGTCCTCCATTTGGGAGACAAAGAGCCGAAAAGGCCACCTTTGTGACACTACTTCGCCGCGCCGGTTGATGTGTGTTCGGTTGGATGCGAGATACGTTCAATCGGGCATACTTAGTTTGATATTATTATCTTTTATGTATGGTTCAATCAAGTGCATGGGCTTAGTAAGTGGAATGAAAGATCCCTTATGGGGAGGGGTTAAAACCCGTTACCACGATGCTTTGCCGCGCCGGTTGATGTGTGTTCAGATTGGATGTAAGATGTGTTCAATCGGGCATACTTGGTTGATATGATTGGTTCTATTCTTGTATGTGTGATGTGACGCGCATGGGCTTAGTATGTTGGTCTAAAGGTCCTCTCTTTGAGAGATCAAGAGCCCCAAAAGGTCACCTTTACGGCAGTACTTCGCCGCGCCCTTTTATTTTGTGTTTATGTATTGCGTCCCATTTCATGCATCAGGTTTGTTCCCGTTCGAACGCGTTTACGAACGCAACTCGAACGCGCATGTATTTTGCCTTGTCATGCATCAGGTCTCCTCATGTTCGAACGCATTCACGAACGCCATACGAACGTAGGCATTCTGTTTCATTTCCGTTCGAACGCATTAACAAACGCTATACGAACGTGAGCATTCTGTTTCATCTCCGTTCGAACGCGTTATCAAACGCCATACGAACGAGAACCTTCTGTTTACCGTTCGAACGCATTTACGAACGCTATACGAACGCCCACGCACTTTCTTAGTTTCATAATGCATCAGGTCTGGTTCTGTTCGAACGCGTTCTCGGACGCTACACGAACGCGAACCTTCTGTTACCGTTCGAACGCGTTTACGAACGCTACACGAACGCGCACCCACTGAATCGAGTCATCTTCATTAGATTCCATGCATAGTTTTCCTAGTAGCTATCCCCACATGTATGAATACAACTATGTTAATGAATTACAATTCATATGCTTGTGTCGTGATAACATTTGAGTATTATTTCTTGTGGTATATCGGATGGAAACTCAGACGTAAATTCCGTAGCCGATTCCGAATGGATGGTAGTGCGTCTGTACTTGGGATACAATTCCACGTACCACTTGGAAAAGTGCCCATATGTATGTTTGTATGGTTAATATGTGTGCTTGTGTTTTCTTGAATGTAATATGCAAATAAAGTTGTATGTTCGTTGCTATGTTGATATATTGTTAAGCATGCGATTTTAGATATGAGATAAGTTTATTTTGCATATGAGAATTTAGAAGCATGATACTCTTGGAAATAAGTGTTACTTAAGCTTGATTAAATTATTACATAAATCCTTTTATTACAAGTGACATGAGTAAGGGACCATTCCGAACCCAACGGTTGAGGTCTTCCCTTGCGAGGGGTGAGTGCGGCCTTAAATCTTTGTCCCGGTTCACACCGGGTGGCGACTCCATATTATTTAGTATTCCCAACTAGTGCCGCGAGCCTAGAACGGCGTCGCCCAGGTCCTGTTGTCCACAGTCTGGCGACTCCACTGGGGATATGAGAATTGGCCCCGAAATATTGTCTTGTAATGAGTGGATTTATGTTTTAATTGGCCATGTCTATAGTGGATAAGTGAGGGTTTAATCAAGGGCACTTTGAGGCTAGGTAATGGTTTGGTGTCTTCCTTCACTCACTACCTTTCTAGAAGGAAAAGCTGTGAGGATACCTACATGACCATCTACTCGTAGCCTTTGTGATGGACTAATTTGGAGGACTCGTTGTTTATTCCTGACACCAAGCGATAAGAGCCTAAGAGGCTTGGGTATTTAAGTGAGCCTCGCTCCACCTTCCCTCTGGGGAATCTACAACGGGAAATCCATTTGACAGTCCGTCACACACCATAGCTCATTGGCACGTACCTTAGTGTATAAAAAGGGATACGCTCACTTGGTCGCCTGAACCCTTGAGTGGGGAGACCTTTGTTGGGCTATCCTTCGCCGGTGAGAGCCTTTGTCCATACTCTTGCAAATCCACCCATAGACCGGTTTGTATGGTTAAAGTAACAATTATTTCCTTGAGAATGTGCTTATGGACCATCCTCATTTGGATGCAGTTGGACTATTATCAGGAATGCGGGCTTGCTGGGCCATTTAAACTGGGGCAAGTTCGTATTGTATGATTATTAGGCCTAAGGCTTCTGAAATGTTGATGGGCCATTATGTGAAAATTATTATGTTATGTTTGTATTATCTCCCTCTATGCTTGTGTTTGGGAACATTATCGTTTGGATCCATTTGGACCATTTGTCATGAGATATGGACTTGTTGGGCCATTTAAACTGGGACAAGGATGTATTCCATGACTATTGGGCCAAAGGTGTCTAAGTGTTGATGGGCCACCTTGTGCTTGTGTTCGGAATATTATCATTTGGATTTAGTTGGGCTCCTTACCATAAGACATGAACTCGTTGGGCCATTTAAACTGGGACGGGTGCACTCTTATGACAGTTGTCCCAAAAGCTTCTAAAATGATAATAGGCCAGTTTGTTTGAAAATTTTATTTTATTTAGTATGTTATATGTTACATGCATCTCATGCACCTCATGCATCCATATATCATGTTAACACCATATATGTCTCTAAAAGACAACATAGATACCGTTTGGGTTAGAGAAGGGACAAGGCTCACTAAAAGAACAAGTATGAGTGAATCCGATAATGAGGTGTCCCGTATGGATCGTTTAGAGAACAGTCTCGCCAAAGTCACTGAACAGTTGCAGGCTTTGACTACTGCTGTGGCTGGTATAGCCGGGTCTCGTGCTGGGGGTAGTTCCGGGGATGCAAGACCAGAGGAACCTCCGAACAGATTGGGGGACGATACCCCCACTTTTGATGATATGGCAGAATATGCAGCGGGTAGAGTATCTGGGTCTCAGGCAGAGTTACAGAAACTTCGGGATCAGGTTGAGTCAGTTACCCGCAAGATGAGGGGTAAGAATGAGGACTTGCTGGATTATGACACATTGACTTTTGAGGAACAGTTGCCGGTACAGTTCAAGATGCCGGATATGGCTAAGTTCAACGGGAATGGGGATCCGAGGGTGCATCTCCGACAGTTTGTATCAGTCATGAGTTCAGTTGGTTTATCTCAGCGTCAGGTATAGAAAATGTTTGGAATGTCACTGGAAGGAGCTCCTGTGGTGTGGTACCACAGTTTGGATAAGAAAGTAAAGGAAGATTGGAGGGAGTTAGCCGATGCTTTCCTGAAGCAATATGTCACCGACTTGGAGATCGATCTGTCACTCCGTGATCTGGATGTTAAGCAGAAAGCGGAGGAGAGTTTTAAGGAGTATGTGGACCGGTGGAGGGGTCAGTTATTGAAAATGCAGACTAGGCCTTCGAAGAAGGATCAGATCAAGATGATTATCAAGGGCACCAAGCCCTCTATTTATAGCAAGTTGAGGAGGATGACCTCCATGATTGCAGACTTTCGGCAGTTGAGGGAAACTGTCATGGATATTGAGGAAGAAGAGGCCGAGAATAGAAAGTTCTATGGTCTGAACAGGAGGCCCATTGGGGGAACATCGGGAACAAAGCCCGTTTCTGCTGAGATTGCTGCTATCCGGAACAGGCAGTTTTCCAACTTGGGAAGACCCCTGTCTAAGGTGCTAGAGAAATTGAAGAGGCAAGGGCTCTTAAAACCCTTGGATACCAAACCATTACCCAATCCCCTACCATCACATTATAACCTAAGCCTTTACTGCCACTTTCACCAACAAAAAGGCCATGACACCGACAATTGCGCCCAACTCCGCCATGAAATCCAAGACCTAATAGACTCCAAGAAAATACCCAACCCGAAACAGAACAGCCCGACACACACAGAAACCCTTTACCCAACTACCGTGCCGTACCACCACCAGCCTACATGATCAATTCTGGCCTCCAGAAGACCTTGTCCTGAAATCCTTTCACCCTCAAGCCTTTTGCCTGGGAATCTGGGATAGCACTAGTGAGGATGAGTTTGAGCAGGGAAAAACTTCTGGCTTGATTTCTCTAGCAGTGATGAGGAATAAGTAAGGGGAATGACGCGGAGCGGTCGTTTTTATAATGATATGGCGGAAAAGGGTAAGGAAACTTTGACAGATGGTAGAGAAGTGGTTGAGACTGCAGAAAATACTGAAGGTGATATAGTACTGAGGCAATTGAGGAAGACTAGAGCACAAGTGAGTATCTGGGAACTGTTATGTGCATCTCGGGAGCATAGACAGGCTATGGTTGAGGCCTTGAGCAAGATCGTGGTACCGGAGGATGCCAACCCCGCAATGTTTGTTGGGTCGGTTCAGAAAGAAGCTTTGCAGATATACTTTTCTGAGGATGAACTCCCGGTGGAGGGAAGAAATCATAACAGGCCTTTATTTATCAGGGCCGAGGTGAGAGGCAAGAAAACTTCATGTGTGATGGTGGATGACGGTTCGTCCATCAATGTGTGCCCGTTGAAAATTCTGGCAAGATTGGGTATGAAAGCAACAGACTTGGACCCCTCCAGTATGACTATTAAGGCTTATGATGACAGTAAGCGGGGAGTTGAGGGTACCTTTGTGGCTATGGTCAAGGTAGGACCAATTGAAGATGAGGTTGAGTTCACAGTGCTGGACATCCCAGCCACTTTTACCTTATTGTTGGGAAGGCCTTGGTTTCACAAACTTGGGGCGTGCCTTCCACTTTGCATCAGATGATCAAATTCCCGTATGAGGGAGAAGTTGTTACCATCCGGGCTGAGTTAGATAATGCCGTGGCTGCCTTGGAGATACAACCTTTCACGAGGTTTCAGGTGTCAGCTACTTTCGAGGAATGGGTGGATCCTAGGGTGGCTAGGATTATGGAGAAGATGAAGTTTGAGCCGGGAAAAGTTCAAAATTGCCGGATTTCAGAGGGCAGACTACTCGGAAAGGTTTGGGGTACAGATCTGACGAAGAAAAGCCAAGGGTCAAGAAAAAGGGCCTGAGACTGATGGAGTGCTTTGTGAAAGCTTCAGGGTATCAAGGAGAGCCTGAACCTGTGGAAGTCAATGGGATTGTGGTACCTGGGTTTGAGATCTTCCAGGATTTGTTGGGTGAGAAGCCACTGACTGAGGGAACTGAGGAACAGAGAGTTGGGAAGAAGAGCTGATGAAGTTAGAGAGCCTGACTCTGGAAGAGGATGAGAAGCCTGAGGAAGACCTGATTGCAAAGGAAGAAGTGTCTATAGATGATGAAGACATTTACCTTCCTGATTTATTTGAATGTACTTCCGCATTATCCAATAATAAAGACATTTATTTTGCTTACTTGCCTGAGTCATTTCCGTTTACTCTGCATGAATCAAGCATATTTGACATCAGTTCAGCCAGAACTATTGCATTTAACTTGGGCACACTTGAGAACCCCAAAGAAATTTTGATTGCAAGTGAAGTAACCTCCGAAGAGAGGGAGAAACTAGAAGAAGTATTGGTCAGATATGCCAAAGTGTTTGCTTGGTCCTATGAGGACATGCCTGGGGTAGACAGAACATTGCCCAGCACACAATACCAACTTATCCGAATATGAGGCCAGTAAAGCAGAAACTCAGACGGATGAGACCAGAATGGGCTGAGAAAGTCAGAGAGGAAGTTCAGAAACAGATAGATGTGGGGTTCCTGGAAGTGGTAAAGTATCCTGAATGGTTGGCTAACATAGTACCAGTACCAAAGAAAGATGGGAAGGTCAGAATGTGCGTAGACTACAGAGATCTCAATAAAGCTTGTCCGAAAGATGATTTCCCTTTGCCACATATAGATGTTCTGGTTGATAGCGCGGCTTTATCCGCTATGTACTCATTTGCAGATGGGTTTTTAGGTTACAATCAGGTTCTCATGGTTGAGGAAGATAAACACAAGACTGCATTTGTTACCGAGTGGGGTACTTATTGTTACAAGGTAATGCCGTTTGGGCTTAAGAACGCGGGAGCTACTTATCAGCGGATGGCCACTACACTTTCCATGACTTGATGCACAAAGAGATTGAGGTGTATGTGGATGACATGATGGTGAAATCAGAAACAAGAGTTGGGCATATTGAGGCATTGGAAAGGTTCCTTCAGAGAGTTGACAGATACAACCTGCGGCTTAACCCCAAGAATGTGTGTTTTTGGGGTGACATCAGGGAAATTGCTTGGTCATACAGTGGGAATGGGCGAAATAGAGGTAGACTCCGAAAAGATCAAGGCAATCACAGAAATACCTGCACCAAAGACAGAAAAGGAAGTCAGAGCATTCTTGGGGAAGATTCAGTACATCAGTCGGTTTATTGCCAAGCTGACATCGGTATGTGAGCCTATCTTCAAACTGTTGAGAAAAGATCAGCCAGTGAGATGGAATGAACAGTGTCAGACCGCCTTCGACAGAATCAGAGAGTACTTGGTAAAGCCACTGTATTGAAACCTCCGAGACCGGGCAGACCTTTGATATTGTATTTGGCTATAGAATCTGAAGCATTGGGGGGTATGATGGTACAGGCAGATGAGACAGGGGTAGAACATGCAGTATTATCTGAGTAAGAAGCTGCTTCCGTATGAGGCTCGGTATCAGGAAGTTGAGAAGATATGTCTTGCGGTGGTATGGGCTTCCAGAAAGTTGCGGCATTATTTCCAGTCATACAAGATCCAGGTAGTAAAAGAGAATCCTCTGAAATATCTTCATTCAGTGCCTTCACTAGTGGGGAAACTGGGCCGATGGTTGGTATTGTTGACAGAGTTTGACATTGAGTATCTCACCTCCAAAGTGATCAAGGGGCGAGCAGTAGCGGAGTTTCTGGCATTGCAACCTGTTGAGGGGGATCAGTATAAGTTTGAGTTTCCAGACGAAGAGATCCAAGCAATAACAGTTCAAAGATGGAAGATGTACTTTGACGGAGCAGTGAATTACAAGGGAGCCGGAATCGGGATCATGATAGTGACCCCCGAGGGAGAGACTGTGCCGTTGGCCAAGAGGTTGACATTCAGAGTGACTAATAACATGGCCGAGTATGAAGCATGTGCTTTTGGTTTGACAGCATTGATAGCCTTGAAGGCCGGGAGTGTGGAAATCTACGGAGATTCTATGTTGGTAGTCCAGCAGATGCGAGGAGAATGGGAATTGAAGGAAGAACGGTTGAAGCCTTACCTTCTTCACCTCAGAGAATTGGCACGGGTTATCCCCGAGTGTAAGTTTCAGCACCTACCGAGAGAAGAGATCAGATGGCAGACGCATTGGCTACACTAGCAGCGACTTGGGAAAATCCAGAGAAGTTAGTCATGAGACCGTTGGTACTGACAACAGCAAGTAAACCTGCTTATGAGATAGAAAGAATTCTGGAAGTCGAGGTTGACGACGGTAAACCTTGGTATTATGACATTCAGAGGTATCTGGAACATGGTGAATTCCCGGAAGGGGCGGGCAGAAAAGACAGAATAGCCATTCAGAAGTTAGCTTCCCAGTATGTGACTTTGAAAGAGGAACTGTACAAGAGGCAGGCAAACGGTATTCAGTTGAAGTGTTTGAGGAAGGAAGAAGCTCAGCATGTAATGGAAGAAATACACGCCGGGGTATGCGGTCCGCACATGAACGGGTTGAATATGTCCCGCAAGATAGTGAGACAAGGTTTTTATTGGTCTACCATGGAAACAGACTGCGCGAAGATGGTAAAGCACTGTCATGACTGTCAAGCACATGGTAATTTGAACCACTTACCGCACACAGAATTACACGGGTTATCAGAGCCGTGGCCTTTCTCAGCATGGGGAATTGATATGATTGGGGAAATTTGACCAAATGCATCAAATGGGCATCGCTTCATAGTGGTGGCAGTAGATTACTTCTCAAAGTGGGTGGAAGCCGAATCATTCCGTAACGTTACAGCGAAACAGATGGCAAGGTTCATAGCTCGGAACCTCATTTGTCGGTATGGTATGCCGCATCATGTAGTGACAGACAACGGAGTCCAGTTTCAAGGGGAGACGAAAGCAATGTTACAGAGGTATGGGATAGGCCACCACAAGTCATCACCGTACAGGCCGCAGGAAAATGGGGCAGTTGAGGCAGCCAACAAAACTATAAAGATAATTTTAGCTAAGATGACAGAGAATTGCAGAGATTGGGCCGAGAAATTACCGTATGCTTTGTGGGGGTACAGAACATCAGTAAGAACAGCAACATGGGCCACACCTTACTCTTTGGTCTACAGAATGGAAGCAGTATTGCCAGTAGAAGTGGAAATACAGTATATGAGGGTATTAGCAGAGGCAGAGTTACCGGAACATGAATGGGCCGCACAGAGATTTGATCAGTTAGCGCTGTTGGATGAGAAGAGAACAAAGTCTTTGTTTCACATGCAGTTGTATCAGAAGAGACTAGCCCGGGCATTCAACAAGAAAGTACGTCCCACCAAGATCAGAAAAGGTGATTTGGTACTTAAGCAGTCGAGGCCGTCGACTACAGATCCGAGAGGGAAATTCAGGCCGAACTGGGAAGGACCCTACATCGTTCAGAAAGTCATGGGAAATGGAGCAGTGAAGTTGTCAGATCTCGAGGGAAATGAATTCACAGAACCAATCAATGTCGACAGGCTGAAGCTGTACTTTGCTTAAGAAGACTTGGTCGCCAATGGAAGACCTAACCCAACGGAATGAGAAAACTCATGCATACATGCATACACGTAACCTATTGCATGCATCTTTTTGTGTTTGTGCTGTTTTGTGTAAACAGGTGATGAAGAAGGAAAAGAGAAAGGCCCATATCTGCTGAGGAGCGAGGCTCCACATCACACCATGTCAGCTTGGGGGCGAGGCCCGTATCAGCTGAGGAGCGAGGCTCCATGTCACATTATATCAGCTCGGGGGCGAGGCCCATATCGGCTGAGAAGCGAGGCTCCACATCACATCATCAGTTCGAGGGCGAGGTCCCTATAGTCAGCGGTGTTGGGTCGAGGTGCCCAGGGTCGAGGTGCCCCCGTTGTCAGTTGTAGTTCCGGGTTGAGGTGCCCAGGGTCGAGGTGCCCAACTACATCATCAATTCGAGGGCGAAGTCCCTATAGTCAGCGGTGTTGGGTCGAGGTGCCCAGGGTCGAGGTGCCCCCGTTGTCAGTTGTAGTTCCGGGTCGAGGTGCCCAACTACATCATCAGTTCGAGGGCGAGGTCCCTATAGTCAGCGGTGTTGGGTCGAGGTGCCCAGGGTCGAGGTGCCCCCGTTGTCAGTTGTAGTTCCGGGTCGAGGTGCCCAGGGTCGAGGTGCCCCCGTTTTCAGTTGTAGTTCCGGGTCGAGGTGCCCAGGGTCGAGGTGCCCAACTACATCATCAGTTCGAGGGCGAGGTCCCTATAGTCAGCGGTGTTGGGTCGAGGTGCCCAGGGTCGAGGTGCCCCCGTTGTCAGTTGTAGTTCCGGGTCGAGGTGCCCAAGGTCGAGGTGCCCACTACATCATCAATTCAAGGGCGAGGTCCCTATGGTCAGCGGTGTTGGGTCGAGGTGCCCAGGGTCGAGGTGCCCCCGTTGTAAGTTGCAATTATTGGGACGCGTCCCAGGATCGAGGTCCGCTGCAGTATCAACTCAACTCGAGGCGGCAGCCGAGCCAGGTAAGTAAAAATGCATTGCATAAATTTGATAGGATTGTTCAAAGTCACACACTGCACAAATCCCATCAAAGTGGGGGCGACTGTAGGCATTGCATTTTCGCATGTGAAACCCGATGATGAGTCTCAATTGGAGGCACTACCTTTTTAGCTAAAGATATTGCGGGAAACGGAGGTCGAAAGGGGAAATTCGGAAAAGTATGTCATCAAGTTCATTCCACAAGTTCACTGTCTTCGTTGGTGCTGTGTTCGTTCCTCCGTTCGAACCTCGTGCAGATTGCGGACGTTCGTGCCGCGTGCGAGGAGGCGTTCGAACGGAGCCGGTAATTCTGGTTTTGCTGCTAGCCTCACACCCCAGCCCATTTGGCCCCCCAAAGCCCATAAAACACATCCCAAATTAAATAAATAAATATTAAACATTAAATAAAATATTTAAATCATTTACCAATTAAATAAAACATAAAATAAAATCATGCCTAATATAAATAAATCAAATATATTATATACTAAAACTAAAAAGAAGATATGCCTAATTAAAATCAATCTTAACCAATTAAAGCCAATCACATATTTGACTTCCTAATTCAATAAGATATCCACCAATTTAAAAGTATTGACTTCCTAATCTAAACCAAATTTGTCCCCCCCTCAATCTTTGACTTTCCTTGTTAAACACCAAATCATATCCCCTCTTTAATGCCAAAATCTCTTCCTTGTGAGACAAGGTGAAGCCCTAGCCATTCTCTATATAAACCACCCTTCACCAAGCCTCTTGAGCTCCTCTAGTTCACACATATACACAAAAAGAAGAAGCCTTCCCATTGACGCCCATTGTAAGCAAGAAACAATAAGAATTTCTCTCATTCTCCTCCATCCATAACCGAAAATAACAAGCCTTCCTAAAGCCACTGAAATCATCCCCTGCACCCCTCTAAAACACGCCCAAGTAGCCCCCTAAATCACCTTAAAACAGCAGCCCAAATCACCTTAGAGCAGCAGAAAAAATCCTCCCAAAACAGTCCCCAAAATCCCAAAAACAGTAACATAAAAACTACATAGATAATCTTAAAAATAATCACATATAATTGCACTAAAAACCCACACAAACTTGGAATATTTTATTGGAAATGTTAAAACAGGTAGCCCGTGCAGTGAGCAGCAAGACAGAAGCCGAATAGGAGCAGAACGGAGTTCGAACCGCAAGCAAAATAGCAAAGCAGTGAGCTAGGACGCTGAACCACTGAACCAGAAAAGTTACGGAGCTGTACCCCTTCCGTTCGAACGCGTTATCAAACGCCATACGAACGAGAACCTTCTGTTTACCGTTCGAACGCGTTTACGAACGCTATACGAACGCCCACGCACTTTCTTAGTTTCATAATGAATTACAATTCATATGCTTGTGTCGTGATAACATTTGAGTATTATTTCTTGTGGTATATCGGATGGAAACTCAGACGTAAATTCCGTAGCTGATTCCGAATGGACGGTAGTGCGGTCTGTACTTGGGATACAATTCCACGTACCACTTGGAAAAGTGCCCATATGTATGTTTGTATGGTTAATATGTGTGCTTGTGTTTTCTTGAATGTAATATGCAAATAAAGTTGTATGTTCGTTGCTATGTTGATATATGTTAAGCATGCGATTTTAGATATGAGATAAGTTTTATTTTGCATATGAGAATTTAGAAGCATGATACTCTTGGAAATAAGTGTTACTTAAGCTTGATTAAATTATTACATAAATCCTTTCATTACAAGTGATATGAGTAATGGACCATTCCGAACCCAACGGTTTGAGGTCTTCCCTTGCGAGGGGTGAGTGCAGCCTTAAATCTTTGTCCCGGTTCACACCGGGTGGCGACTCCATATTATTTAGTATTTCCCAACTAGTGCCGCGAGCCTAGGAACGGCGTCGCCCAGGTCCTGTTGTCCACACATACGTCATCGGTGAATCTTCGGGAAGCGACCCATGAGATCCCCGAATATGTTGGTAGTAAATCCGGTCATCGGACTATCCGAACACGTACGTACCTAGTACTACATTTTTACCGATTTACAAGACATGGTTGGCTTCTAGGAAAGCACCGTGCCTACCCAATTCTCCAGAAATATTCTTAAAGGAATATATAATCTTTATCAGGCGTAGTATACGTAGTATTTCGTATTACGATCCTGTATCGGATGTCACGTGCTAGGCCTGGGGCTGGAATTGTGTCTGCCCCGTACAAAGCAAATATCGGATCTCTGGTAACTAGTCTCTATAATCGAATAATCATGACCTAGTCATATTATCCCGATGACTGCAGTACATAAGAGCACAAGTTCCGTATCCTACGTGATCATCATCTCCATTATGACTGGAGTGATACTTCCGTTTTGACATCACACCCAATACACTACGATTCTCAATATACCCAGAAGAGGCGTACACAGAACCTGTTAAAGTCATAGATGACCAAAACCAAAGTATATTGATTGTCGCAAGTATTAGCGGTGCAAGTCTCAGGTTAAGGCAAAATACACCTACCCTGATTCGGACTTCGATAGACACATAGTCATACTACCAATGGAATTCCGAGGGGTCTATCCAGAGCGAAGCTGTTTCCGTACCATCGGTAAACACAACCTCCTATTACACTTGCATGAGTATCCAATGCCCAAATATATGAGAACTATGTCGTTATGCTCCCACAACGCGCACAAGTGTAATACTAGTCTATTCCGCATTATTGATGTCCAATCTCGATAATACTATGACTAGGGATACTAAATGATTAAACCTTCATGGATTGATACTGTCTCATATCATCTCAATCCGGAAATAATCATAAGGACCTTTTATCATTTATATATCTTGGTAATCTAATTACAAATGATAAAAGAGTAATTTCCTTTGTCACATAGTTAATTTGTACAACAACACCATGATTTGTACAAATAGTGATGCTATGGGTCATAATTGTCCAAAAATCTCCCACTTGGCCTATAGCCAATCACTCAAGTGTCCTACATCCGAACTATGTATGGTTCGCTCAAACTTCTGCTGAGAAAATGCTTTCGTCAGCGGATTTGTAGTGTTATCATCTGATGCGATTTATTCGATCATCACATCGCCATGATGTATGATCCGAACGAATCAGATGAATATTTGAAGTATATATCTGGATTATTGATGAGACCATTAATTCTTTAGCCTGTGCTGTAGCCTAGCTCAGCTGCTAACAGAACTACTCCTAATCTGATTAGGATTATTATCAATCCAAAAGGCTTATATTGCTGCCTCAGCTGCAACGATTTTCCACTTTTATTGTTTATTCGGCAACAGTATCTTGCTTGGAAGATTTCTAGCTCACTGTTCTGTTATTCAAACTATAAAGTACCTTTATTACGACTTATAGTCGTTTTTATCGGTTAGGAAACTTGTAGTAGTGAACCAAGTCACTTCAAGTTCTCCTTCTCCATAACTTAAGAAAGTATCCTTAGTTCGTCTAAGATACTTAAGGATGTTCTTAACATCAATCCAATGACTATCACTTGGATTGGCTTGATTGTGACTCTATATGCTCAAATCATATGAGACACCAGGTCGCATACATTAATATCAATGTACGAGTTCTCGGAGAGTGCCAACAACTTTTAGATCTATCTCAGTATATCCTTATTCCTAGAATAAAAGTTGTCTCTCCCAAGAATTCTACGAAGAATTTTCATGAAAGCAAAACTTTCACCGATTGTATTATGGGAATATCATTTCCAAGAAATGATATATCATCATTATTTAGGACAATCACTGTCAGTGCGCTCCCACTAACCTCCTTATATACACAAGAATCATTTTCGTTTTGAATTAAATCATATACCATTATGATTACATCAAAATGATAATTCCAAGAACGCAATGCTTGCTTCAATCCATAAACGGATCGAATTAACTTGCAAACCTTGTTTGCTCGTTTTGGTACCAAAAAACCGTCAGGATGTTGTAAACATCCTCCAAAAGGTTTCCATTTAAGGAAAGCGATTTTGATGTTCAGCTACCATATTTCATAAATGAAACATGCAGCATCAGCAAGCATTATCCAAATAGATTTGACCATGGCAACCAGTAAAAGGTTTCGTCGTAATCAACACAATGTTGATAACGATACCTTATTCGCTACAAGCCTAGCTTTGTACGTTTTATATTGCCATCCATGTATGTCTTCCTTGAAGACTCAAATAGTACCAATAGGCACAATGCCTTCCGGTACAACAACCAGTGTCCAAACTTGGTTGGTATACAAGGAATCCATTTCGGACATCATGACACTTTTCCATAATAGGGAGTCGATACCTTGTATCACTTCCTCATAAGTAGTCGATCTTCTTTCTCAATAAGATTGACATCTTTACGACGTGAGATCAGAAACCCATACCTCCCAGGTTGTTTTCTGACTCTCTCTGACTTTCGCGGTTCTCGTGTATTTGAAGATTGTGGTATAGTTTCATCCCTGATAAACTATTTTTGTTCCATTAAAGAATCGGTGCCTGAAACAGTATTACTCCGATTTTCATCGAGTTTTACTTTCCTCCCACTTACCATTGCATATCGGTATTCCTCTTAGGAAAACCGCATGGTGAGCAACAATTAAATTGTTCTCATGTGAGTTGTATAAGTACTAAACTTTGGTTACCCTAGGATAACCCACAAATTAGGCACTTATCCAATTTGGGTTCTAGTTTGGTATCATCCAAAACATATGCCCAGCATTCCCAAATTTTAAGGAATGAGAAAAGCCAGTTTCTTTCTTGTTCATATCTAATATGAAGTATGTCTAATAGATTTTTATGGAACCTTATTCAAAATAAGTTTTGCACTAATTAATGCGTATCCTTTGAAGGAAATGGTAGCTCAGAGCGACTCATGATTAACCTTATCATGTCCAACAAAATTGGTTTCTCTGTTCGGACACACCGTCAAAATGACGTGTTCTGGGAGGAGTCCTCATTGAAAGAATACTATACTCTTTCAATTATTTGAGAAACTTATTGTTTAAGTATTTTCCATCATGGTCTAACCTTGACGATTTTAATACTTTAGCCGGTCTGTCTGTCTACTTCATGTCGAAACTCTTTGAATTCATCAAAAGTTTCCGATCCGTGTTTCACAAGAAACACATAACCATAACACGATGCCACATCCGTAAAGGTTTCGAAGTATTCATATCCACCTCCAGCCTATCTAGCCATGGGCCCACTTACGTCACTATGAACGAGGGCTAACAAATCGGTGGCATTTGCACTTTTACCAAGTAAAAAGTATTTCAGGCACTTTGTCTAATAAACTAGATTCGTAGACATTATTTGAATATAATCAAATCCGTCCTAGTATCCACTCTTCGAAAGTGTGGATATACGAGTCTTGTTAATTGTGTCCCAGACAACAATGCCACAAATAAGTCTCATCTGATTAAATCAGTTTGAGCTATTTGTTTGTCATGTTATACGTTTGAGATTTATTTATATTCAAAATATAAAAACTGTTATTTACATCTAATGTGTTTTTCTCAATATCATCTTTATAAAATAAAATACTTTAGTGTTCTAGAATATAAAGGTATACCCGCAACGGGTTAAACCCTGATATGGAGATAATGTTTCTAGTCAAACTAGTTACATTCTAACAGTTTCCTAATTTAAGTACACACCCGAAGGGTAGTTCCTAAACATAGGTTTCTACGGTTAAAACAGCAATTGTCGTCCCGTTTCTGACTCGCAGATAAATCTCAACTGAAGTCAGAGTCCTGCTAATCAGCAGATACTGCACACCGGTACATATTTATGTACCACACTCAGTATCTAAAATCCAATTTTAATACTAATAGTGAACATGTTGATGACAAATATATTTGAAGTCGGAGCCTTGCTCGTCTTCAATTCCTTTATGTCTGCCTTGTCCATACGGCAGTCACGCTTCCAGTGACCCCGTTTGCCACAGTTTAGGCAGACATTTTGGGATATGTCATATGTCTTCCCAGAAGATTATAATGATTTTGCCTTTGCCCATTTTCCACACCCCGGAAGCCTTTGGCCAAGCCTTGGCCTTCTGGGATGTCGAAGTAAGATGCGCCTTGCGCTTCTTGCCCTATTGCAAACTCTAGCTTTGTCTCCTTGAGTATAGCCTTTAACTCTCCAAGAGTTTTCTATTGCAATTGTACTTCTAAGATCTAAGGATAGATCTATGAATATCATTAAATTTCAATATCATACTATAAGGATCTGATCCTTAGTTCTGACTAAGAAATTAAGGAGTCTTTGCGGCAAGCATAACAGATTAAGCACAAAAGTTATCATCACATGAATATTCCAAATATCATGTTCTACTATTTGCTCAACTCCGGGCTTAGGCTCGAGACGTTTCTTTATCAAATAAAGTAACTCCTCAGTTCCCAGGACTATCCTGAGGTTTTATTCCCAATTTGAAAATTAAAGCCGTTTAAAAAACATTTTCTCCCAAGATTATGATTTAAACACTAATTTTTCATTTATCTTGATTCCAATAGTCTAACTATCAAATCAATGATTTTAGGTACTATTTATTATAATGATACTATAGTCTAACTATAAAATCCACTATAATTTAATTGGTTTAAATTCAAATATATTTATTACTATAATCCAATTATATAATCAACTATAATTGAAGTAGTTTGAATACAGTCCAACTGTTTAATTGAAACAACGATTAAATATTAGTCCAACTAACATATTAATTATTTGACGAAAAATTTGAAATGAGCGCGTATTGGCAAGTAACTAAACGAATATTGCAAATTTAATACTTGCCTCCCACTATTTTTCGGCGAGCCTAACCCTCTGTGGAGTACTCCGGAAACCTTGTTTCCTAGTGGGCTAGGATCCCGTTAAATAACACACAATCTTGACTTTGGCCAACAAATTTTATGATACTTAACTAGGTAGATCTCTAAGATCAATTGGATCTCATCCAATTCCTAGATCCAGTAGGTGGACATCCAAGTCCGAAATATATATCTTATATATGCCAATATATCCAATATATTCCCTAACATTTTTCCTCTGAATCAATTAAGCCTTGACTTTGGCACAATAAACTTAATGATTCCAATTAAGCGGGACCATTGACTTGGAAAGCTTTGTAATCGATGTCGATGGACAAGAAGTGATCTTGACTTTGGCCAACAAATCACAACTTGGACAAGACACTAATATGGAACAAAGTCTTCATGATTCAAACACATCCACGATGGACAAAGGTCTTGACTTTGGCCAACAAACCAGTGCCAATCTTGGATCTTGAGTAAGAATCACTCAATGGAAGGAAAAACGCTTAATATATATTGAGGGTTTTTCGCGTAATTGGCAACCAATTAATTATCTTTGTTAACGTCATCATCATACACCCTTAAACATGCATTCTAAAAACATAATAAGGCGCGTATAAATAAAATAATAATGATATGCGGATGGAAACTTAACATATTTTGTTCCTAGAACAAATCTCTCCATTTCCTCTCTCCCGCTAGCACAAATATTACTTCTACCCAATTACATAACACTTCTAAAGAAACTTCATTTACATTGAGGGGAATAGGTAAGAAGAGAAATACAAAGAGTCAAGAGGTAATAGGCTGGACACGCAGGTCCAATTTAATAAATTCTAAATTTATTACAACAATTTCCAAAATTGCCATCACCCATCTAATATCCATCTGATATACATTATTCATACATCGCATCCATGTATTCACACAAAGAATTTTATCAATCAATCTAATCCAATTAATTAATCTGAAATTAATGACCATCCAATGTTCAACAACGATTTGATTTTGCGCGAGTCAAACTCATTTTGCGAATAAGTACTCAAAGTACGAATTCTTGAATTATATTAAACTACAATATTAATCCAATTTAATTTATATTTAATAATAATTCTATATTTAATTCTAAATTAAATAATTACACTTTTTTTATGTGCCTTTTCGACTTATATTCCAAATCTAATCGTTACGGGTCTCAAAGCCCAATTAACATCCAATGTCAATTTAATTAAAGTCCAATGGGCTTTCAATTAATTTCATAAGGCATGGACTTTGGTCAATATGGGTCAAACCCAAATACCAAAGCCCATTTAAGGAATCACCCTTATTTGCCAAGAAACCAATTTAGGCCCATTAGGCCCAATTAAAATTAAAGGTCCATTTAATTATATTTTGACTTTATGGATATGGTTTTAGGCTCAATTGGATCCAACCAATTAGCCTAAACCAAACTTGGCCCAACCAAGCCCATTAAGCCCAAATACAACTTTACAAGCCCAATTTATTAAATTACAAAATTCCAAATTTCACAATTAAATTAATCTAAGTGTATAGCCATGATTAATTAACAAAATTAACATTTCCAAAATACCAATTTATTAATTAATCATGCTTATTATCATCAACACATGTCCAACACAATTGAATCAAAAAATCAAGTCATTTTCCACACATCTTGGTCACGGCATTTTAGGGTTTTTCGTTCAATTCCGATTTCAATCCAATTGAATCTCAAATTAACATTTCCCAAGTCTTTCAAACTCATCCAATGATTCAAAAAACAAAAACACCATGACATTAGGGCATCTCCACATTTGGCCAAGCCTAACATTTTGGGGAAAATTCATCCAATTCAATTTTCATCAAATTGATCATGCATAACACTATGTTATCATCATTCAAACATATTCCAACAATCAATTCATCAAAGCATGCTCAAATCAATTTTACCCAAATTTTACCCTAATCAAATTTCATGCTTAAACCATGGCTCTGATACCATTGTTGGGTTTCTAAGGTTAAACCAAGATCGATTTAAGCATTTATAAGTGTGAATACGACAAAGTTAAGTTACTTTGATCGGCTTTGGATGCGATGAACACAAAAATTTTCTTCAAGCTCCTTGAAGTTTCGGCCATGGCAGTAAATTCGGTCATCGGACTATCTGAACACGTAAGTACCTCGTACTACGTTTGTACCGATTTACAAGACAAGGTTGGCTTCTAGCAAAGCGCCATGCCTACCCAATTCTCCAGAAATATCCTCACAGGAATAAAGGATCTATATCAGACGTAGTATACGTAGTATTGTGTATGTTGATCCAGTATCAGATGATCACGTACTAGGCCTGGGGCTGGAATTGTGTATGCCCCGTACGAAGCACATATCGGATGTCTGTTAACTAGTCTCTATAATCGGATAAACATGACCTTGTCATTTTATCCCGATGACTACAGTACTTAAGAGTGCTAGTACCGTATCCTACGTGACCATCATCTCCATATGACTGGAGTGACACTTCCGTCTTGACATCACACCCAACACACTACGATTCTCAATATACCCAGCATAGGCGTACACAGAACCTGTTAAAGCCCTGGACGACCGCAACCAAAGTATATTGATTGTCGTAAGTATTAGCGGTGCAAGTCTCAGATTAAGACCAATACACCTACCCTGATTTCGGACTTCCATAGACACATAGTCATACTACCAATGGAATTCCGAGAGGGTCTATCCAGAGCGAAGCTGTTTCCCATAAGATCGGTAAAACACAACCTCCTATTACACTTGCATGAGTATCTTATACCCAAATATATGAGAACTATGTCGTTGTGCCCTCACAACGCGCACAAGTGTAATACTAGTCTTTTACGTATTTATCGATGTCCAATCTCGATAATACTCTGACTAGGGATATTTAATGATTTATCCTTCGTGGGCTGATATTGTCTCATATCATTCTCAGTCCAGGAATAAATCATAGGGACCTCCTATCATTTATATATCTAGGTGATCTAATCACAAATGATAAGAGTGCAATCTCCTTTGTCACATAGTTAATTTGTACAACAACACCATGATCTGTATAAATAGTGATGCTATGGGTCATAATTGTCCAACAGCATTCAGCCCTCAAGATTCAAAGCTAGGTTAGTTGCTCGAGGCTTCACTTAGAGAAAATTGATAGATTTTACAGAAATATTCTCTCATGTGGTCAAACACAGTTCAATTAGGATACTCTTAGTAAAAGTAGATTTGCTGGATATGAAATTTGAGTAGATGGATGTTAAGACTGCATTTCTACATGGATATCTTGAAGAATATATACTCATGACACAACCTGAAGTTTTGAGACAGACAGGAAAAGACTTTGTGTGTTTACTGAAAAATCGCTTTATGTTTAAGCAGACTCCAAGGCAGTGGTATAAACATTTGGATGAGTTCATGATCACAAATAAGTATACAAAGAACAAATATAACAGTTGTGTCTATTTCAGAAGGTCAAATACAGATGAATCAGTGTTTCTGCTACTGTTTGTGGATGATATGTTTTTTGCAAGCAAACACATAAGCGAGGTGGAGAAGCTTAAGGAATTGTTGAGTGGCGAATTTGAATTGAAAGATATTGGTTGTGCTAAAAAGATCTTGGGCATGGATATCAAAAGGGATATGGTAGCTATTCAAGAGAAGTATGTGGAAAAGGTCTTGGAGAAGTTCAATATGGATGATTCCAAACCAGTTTTAACTCCTCTGGGAACTCAGTTCAAGATGTCAGAACAACAATGTCCTGAATCTGGTGAAGACAAGTTTAAGATGGATGAGATCCCTTATCCACAGGTTGTGGTGAGCCTTATGTATGCTGTGGTATGCAATAGGAGAGACATAGCACATGCTGTAAGTGTTGTCAGCAGGTTCATGTCTAATCCAGGCAAAGTTCATTGGGATGCAGTGAGGTGGATTTTAAGATATCTTAGAGGTACTTCTAGCTATGGTCTAATGTATGGCAAAACCAGAAACAAAGTAGTTGCTGTGAGTGGTTATATGGACTCTGATTTTTCTGGGGACTTGGACGGGAGGAAGTCCATTACATGTTATTTATTTATGTTTAATAATTACCTAATTAGTTAGAAGGAAACCCTGCAATAGCAGCCTTATCATCAATAGAAGCTGAGTTTGTGGCAGCAACTGAGGCTGTAATGAATCAATATGGCTAAAATGGATTATCAATAAGTTGTGGCCGGATAAGAAGACAGTAGAGGTTTTTGTGATAATCAGAGTGCAATACAGTTGGTTAAGAACCAGATGTATCATGAAAGGACAAAACATATTGATGTAAAGTTACACTTCATTAGGGATGAGGTTTCAAAGGGGGCATTGGTGGTTTCTAAGATTCACACTGATGTACATATGTTCTAGTTCAAGAAGCAGAATCTTTGATCCAAGATTCTGGTCAAGAAGCAACATAATCTTAACACATAAATGTAAACCAAACCCCTCTCTATCATGATGTGAGCGGGATTTAAATCCCAAACCTCTTCTACCAGAACAAGAATTAGACTTTTCTTTTCTTTATTACGCCGGCAGTTTATTCTCATAAAGAATGAGATATCTTCTATTTAATTAAAGTTTTTCTTTCAATAATACCTTGGTAACCTGTAAAATTTGCAGATTGAACCAGGAATTTTTTTCTCACAAATGAAATTTGAACTAGGCTAACTGCAGTTTGATGCTTCGAAAACAGAGGTTTGTCTTCCATATATATTTGGCATTAATCCTGTATGTATAAATAGGAAGAAACACAATATGAAATAGTTGATGGATCTTGTAGGACATGGAAAAACAGATTGATTGAGCTTGAAGCATTACAGAAGTTGAGTTAGTATTATCCTATCAGCTAGATGATATGAACTACGGGAAAGTTGGATTTCCCCATGCACATATTATAAGAAATCAGGATTATGAAATTATGATCACAGTCGAATCTTTAAGACTAGTTTTCTTGGTTGTTATATGATTCCCAGTGACATTGCAAATTTACATGACTCAAACTTTCATAATTATCAACAGTTTTCACATCTCCATTTGGAACTTGAAGAAATATTTACTTCTTGAAGCAATAAAGCAATAAGAAAAATAGTTCAAGTATTCGTTTCGTATAATCAATAGTATATGCATTGCACTTCATATGCCTCAAAGATCATTTTCAAGCATGAATATTATTACTCTAATACGAAAATTTGCAATTAGCACTCCCATTCAAAGAAAAAAAAACCATTATTATTGGGGACACTTATTTTCTCTAAAGCTTTGAACAAGCTAAATGTATGCAACTATTCCTAGTATTTAGTAATTGATAGTAAACCATTATTTATAAACTACTGCCTTACAACTTAGACTAAACCCATAGATCTTACACCAAGTTTGATTCTTATTTGCAGAAACAAGCGGCAGCTTTCATGGTATCCTGGCACAAAATTACAAGCAATAGCATTGTACCACCTTATATTTAGTCGGAAAATTGATTCTTTCACCAAGATATTAGTAAAGCCTATATAGACCTATATACTTCTACCTGATTGTGCATCGAAAAGTAAAAAGAAAGACTCAGTGCGGCCATTTCATATCAATTAATGTAGCAATATGATTTTTTAAGTTATTGTTAATTGATTGATTCAAAGGTTACTGATAAGATCAGTGTGATTCAATCAGTAAAAAGACGCAGCAGGAGTCTGATTTGGTGGTAAAGAGATTATGATTTAGTTGTCAAGTCATGGATTCGAATATAGGGGTGCATTATTTGTAAGAGATTATGACAATTGAAAGTTTTACCTGTTCCGTTTAAACCGTTTTTAGCATTTCAAAAAAAAAAATGGAAACAGTGTGACATTAAAGTAGAAAATATATTGATATTTTTTGAATTGAAGGCATGAATGCCGATTTGATTTTGATAATTGTGACAGTGACTGTGTATTTAATATAAGCACTATCAAACAATATTGTATTAAATGCAAGCTAGAGGTATATGGTCCCCAATCGCCATATACAAAAATCTTCAACCTCCAATCCCTACTTAGTTTAATACAAATATCAGTTTGCGGATAGATCTCTAAGATGGTGTAGATTTACATTTAACTGACAGGATCTAATTACTTTAGTTGATTTTTTATTTATTTATTTATTTTGTATATTTGTAGTTAGTTGATTGACCACTTTATCAACTCTTATGCTTGGTTACCAAAACTTGTTCTTAACTTTATTGTGCTTCTGTCCCAAACTTTATTCAATTGTATTTGAGATAGTACTTTGATTAAATTAGAGCTAAATGATGGTTAGGTTTGGTAACGGATTATACACGCACTCAAGAAATATATTCTTTATTAGTGAGGAAGATGTAAAGAAATGAAAAATAAATATGGGAGCCTGTTAATTGTTATTGCGCGCTTTCCACCATTTAGAGGAATAAATTAAACAAGGAAGATGAAAAGCATTAAAGGAAACATGTTAGAATTTTGATTCATTAGGTTAATTTTCACGAAAAATGATATATATTATATATATTAATATGATTAATGCTATTTTCTCCTTATGTGGCTCAGTGGCTCTGCCACTGACAAAAGGGGGGAGACACGTGATGGCATTTTCTTTCATTTGAAAAGACGATGGGCAATACCATTTTGAGTTCTATATAAACAATTCCCATCATCTAATTCGTTGCAATTTTAAAAAAAATTAATGGCTAAGCTTTCCCTTTTCTCATTAGCTTTCATCTTCCACCTTTACTTGGCTGGAATGACAGCAGAATCTGCCATTCCCAGACATTCCACTCCCTCAAACTTAATCAAAAACTCTTGTAGAGCCACTCGCTATCCTGCTTTATGCGTTCAATGCCTCTCAGGTTATGGTAGTGCCATCAGAAATGAGCATCAGCTTGCTGTAACTGCCTTGTCAGTGAGCTTAAACCGGGCAAGATCAGGTGTTGCTTTTGTGAGCAAGCTGACTAAAGTAAAGGAAATCAAGAAGAGAGAGTTCCTAGCTGTGAAAGACTGCATAGAGAACATGGGAGATAGCGTAGACCGACTTAGTCAATCAGTAAAGGAGCTTGGCCATATAGATCGAGCAGTTGGCCAGGACTTTATTTGGCACATGAATAATGTACAGACTTGGGTTAGTGCTGCATTAACCGATCAGAATACTTGCTTAGATGGTTTTGCAGGACGTTACATGGATGGAAATGTAAAAGTTGCAATCAGGAGAAGGGTCACTAATGTTGCCCAAGTCACTAGTAATGCTCTAGCTTTGGTTAATCGATTTGCAGCTAGACACCGAGCTGCATCAGTCACTGAGAAGCCTTAGATTTCGTTAACGCGACCTGTACTGTCATCTCCTGGGATTGTGCTTGGTCTAAATTCTGTCCTGGAATGTTTGGCTTAGTGTGTTTGTGTACTGTTGTTTGTTTCCATAGATACTTGGGGTTCTGTTTTATCCTGGAGAGTAAATGTAAGATAACCAAACCAGAGTTTGTGTGGAAGTTTTCTGTCTGTATCATAGTGGGGGTTTCGTTTGGCTTGTGGGTGAATTAGTGAATGAAAGACAAATCAAGTTTAAGTGTGTGACAAATTCTATTTTGAAGAATATGTCTTGTTTCATGTAAAAATTTTGCCGGGAACGAAATCGGATGTCTGTGTCGAAAAAAATAATATTACTCCACTGTTATAAAAATGATACTCTATCTGATCGGTCGTTTGCGCCGAGGAGTATCATTACTCATACTGTTAAAGGATAATATCTTTCTTGAATTGCAGAGAGCATAACAAGCTGCTTGAGTTCATTTGCCAATAATTGGCAATTCTTCTCAGCTAGCATATGGACATGGCATGAATAATTTCAGCTCTAGATCCTTCTCTGTCCAAAGGAAATAATATATAAAATAAGACCATTGCAATTGGAACCGAGTCATAGAGCATGTATATAAAATTAGTATTAATATTTAGGAGATCCATGGCAATTGAAGCACATATAAAGTATAAAAAAAATATTTTGAAATTTGCCGGCCCCTATCTTTATTTATATGTATTTACATTCAGTATTGAGCTGATATATATTAATCTTTTTATATTACTATGTGTGTATTGATAGTAATGAATTGTTATAATTTAATTATATAAAAAAAAATATATTATTTAATAATTACACATTATAATTTATAAAAAAAAAAAAAAAAAAAAAAAAAAAAAGACCAACACATAATTCAAACAAGCATCAAATCCAAGTCCTATTTATAAATGGTGGAGCTATTTTAACTTACAATTTTGACACAAATTTTAAACAACTAATTTCATATAATCTAATGGTAGATATTAAAAATCAAAATTACAATTAATTTTACTAATTCATCTACCATTAAGTCAATAACTCGAAATTTGTATCAAAAAATTAAATTGAAATAACAGATCTATAAATATTGGCTTGGTCACTTTTTTCCATCGAAGCAAGAACAAAATTTTACTAAAGTCCAATACCACCAATTAGGGCTAACACCAGTTCCAGTTCTAGCTGGAATCAGATGAAACCAAACTGAATTTTCGGGTTTGGAATCGGTACCGGTTGTAACCGGCCGGTCTGGTTCCAGTTTCAAATTGAAGGAACTGATTTTAACCGATCCGGTTCCGGTTTCAAAATGGTCGGAACCGAAACCAAATTTCGGAACCGGAACTTGTTTTGGGAACCAAATTTCGGAACCAGAACCAGAACCTGTTTTGGGACCCGAATTTAGACCAATTTCGAAACCAAATTAAAACTCAATTTCATAATCAGTTTTAAAATTCAATTTAAACCCAATTTCATAATCCAAATTAAAGCTCAATTTAAACCCAATTTCATAACCTATTTTAAAACTCAATTTCATAACCCAAATTACAACCCAATTAAAATCCAATTTCATAACCCAAATTAAAACACAATTTAAACATAGGCACTTCCTATAAGAATATTATGTATCGAGTCAAAAATATTATGCAATATGCAGTTTTATTTATTATTTTATTTCTATATGGACAACTGTCAATAATATTATGTAATATTCAAGTGTAAGAAATTAATAATTGTATTTTCAAAGTTTGACAATAAAAAAAAATAAAGAAAATCAGAACCGGACCGGAACCAAATTGGAACCGATTAATAGGTTACCCTATTTAATAGGGTAGGTTCCGGTTCCACGCGGAACCTAATTGGAATCGATTAATATGGTACCCTATTTAATTGGGTAAGTTCTGATTCCACTTAGTTATGAACCAATTTTTTCGGGTAGGTTCCGATTCCATGCGGAATCAGAACCGAAACCGATTTTGCTCACCCCTACCACCAATGCAATAAGAGAATCAACATTAAGATCGATTTAAAGACACATTTTTAAGTACATAATTGTCAAACCTTTACTAGCACAGTAACAAATAAATTAGAGTTATACGAGAGATACCCCATCACCTCTTTCCAATTGCATTTATCATCGAGTAGCGTAAGGTCTCTATTTTGTACGGATTAAACATCTCTATTTTTATTTTTTTGAAATCGTTGGAAATCTCACCGCCAAACCATCATTTCCGAGTTTAAACGGAGCAGGTAAAACTCTCGGCTGTCCCAGACTCTTACAAGAAACGCACTCACTGAATTCGAACCCATGACCTGAAGGTTAGACCCCGAACCCTACAATTCCAAGTCACACCACTTGAGGACGGATTGAATGACCGGTGTAATCACACGCGTATAACGCAAGCTCACGTATCATTTAAGTAGTATAAAAAGTATCGATCTCACGAGAACTTAATACCTAAGCTATTAATTTATGAAGCCAAATTTTTACGAGTATCTAATGGATTGACTGTTTGATTGGATGGTGACTTGGATGATGACTTTAAATGTAAAACAAGTAAATAAAACAGCGTGCAAGTAGTTTGAGAAAATTCAATATTTGGAAACTATCCGGGGTTGTGATTCTTTCCGATATCTTTTTAAAAGATGAAGTGGTTATTTTACGTTTGTATAATATATTGGTTTATTAACCTGAAACACGAAATTATGCAAAAGCCTATTCCGATGGTCAGATACAAATACTCAGTGTAACTTAATTAATCATATTCATATTTCAACCAAGTTACCTGAATTCATTAAGATTAAGTTTCAATTATGGTTACCCCCGCCCGACAGGTATATTCATATCCTGTAAGAAAATCTATTAAAGGGTTATCTATCCTTAAGGAAGATCGTGGGCTATTGAGTCTAGGGTTTAAACCTAAAATCCATTTTCCAAGTTCATTTTAAGTTTACCAAATCAATTTTATTAATGGCCAGTTAACAATAAGCATTAAGCTTAAGACTCAATAAATAAACCTTTATATTACCCAAACTATAAATTAACCCCTTATAAATCGGTGATATTGGAATTCATCACAACTCCAGATAATGGGCTTAGTTACAACACATATCTAAGGCTAAGAAAAACTTAAATAAAATAAAAGACATAAAGTAAATGCTGGAAAGTAAATGCGGAAAAGTAAATACTGAAAAGTAAATGCTGGAAATTAAAAATATAAAATTACAATAAAAGAAAATGCTAGAGTAAAAAGATCCACTTTTATCACTACTATTTTAGATATCTCTCTTATTATAATATATAAACTTTACGTGATAATTACCAACCAGCCATATAGGCGGTATCCTGATTAAGTCAAATTAATAATTAATTACCAACCGACCAACTAGGCGGTATCCTCATTAAGTCAGGTTTAAAACCAACTTCAATAATTACCAACCGACCATAAGACGGTATCCTCATTAAGTCAGGTTTTAAATAGTTTATATATTATAATTAAGGGATATTAATCTAAATATTAGTAATAAAAGCTTTACCTTTAACCCCAGCAACGGGGAGTTACCTCCTCATTTCTGAAAAGTAAAAACTGAAAAGTAAAGAAAGGAAAGTACTGTGCGTAAAAGTAAATTGCAAAAAGTAAAGACTGAAAAGTAAAGAAAAGAAAGTGCAAATGCGAAAATTAATTACTGAAAGTTGTAAATAAACAAACAAGATACAATTCTCTTAGTATTCTTAAGGAATTACAGAGAGAAAAGTATGAATTCAAATCTGAAATTCGGCCTTCTATTTATAGGCAAAAATTGGCTCGCGCGTCGCGACGGGTGAAGTGTGCTTGCGTCGCGACACGTCGTTGATGAAGGACACGTGGCATAAACTTTAGCTGAGATGGTGACACGTGGCAGAGCTTGAATGATTAACTCAATAATTATGCTGACGTGGCGTTTGACTGCATTATTGTGCTGACGTCATTGATGACGTGGCGATGATGATTGTCGGCAGCATGTGATGGTGACACGTGTCCGGCACACGTTAGCATGATTTTTTGTGATGTTGACACGTGGCAGACGTATGTTAGCAGATTCGGCGCATGTTAGCAAACGGCGCACGTTAGCATGGCGCACTTTAGCAAGGCGTATTTTAGAAAATCTTCTCTGATTGTGACATGTGTCCAGGAGCACGTTAGCATACTTCGGCGCACGTTAGCGGTCGCGATGCAGGTTGCGTGTCGCAACGCGCCAAATGTCAGTATTGCCTTTTTGTCCATTTTTCACTGTTTTGGCCCCGAATCACCTCCAGAGAGTCCTGAAACTTTATTTATCTACAAAATAACACAAAACACATCAAAATATTCACAAAACTCAATAAACTATACAAAATATTAGGTCAAATGAGTGGAAAATAGTGATACATTTACCACTCATCATTGAACATATCATCCATTTATATTTTGACTAATTTAAAATAGTCAATCAAAATATATAATTTGCTCACTTCTTTCAAAAAGAGTCACAACTAACCTTAAATAAAGTATGATAATCATTATGTTCATAAACCAACAAATCTCTTTAAATAAGTTTTTGATGCAATTTAAGGACAATATTTTTTCCTTTTTTGTTACATTCCATACATTTTTTATTGGAGTTGAAAGAACCCTATATAATCAATTTTTTCTCTTTTCTCCAGAGAATGGATAAATCTATTCAAAGTAGCTTTCGACTTTTTCTTGAGAAAAATAATTTTTCATTATCAAAATCAATTATTGTTCTCTAATTTTATCATTGGACCCTAAGAATTTGTAGGCCATCAATATTCAAATATTCTGACATATTAAGAAATCAGACACACTCAATTAGAATAGATTTGAGTAACCCAATTGCTCAAAGACATTAACCTATTGATGAGGAGTTAAAATACACATATTTTCTGCCCTTTTTATATTAATATTTTGTGATGATATCGAGCTTTATGAGCGAATTGATGTGTTTTGGGTATATTTCGCAGGTCAAAATAATATCACGACTCAAAAGATTTAACTAGAAATGAAAACTGCAAGATATGGAGTCAAATTGGGGCAAATCCTGTGTGTCTTGATATGCCAGGCACATCTCAACGCGACAAAGAATAAAAACTGACCGGAGATCTATTTAAGTAGCGCACCGTGGCTCCCATTTCATGGAGTTGCGACGCGCATAACGTGCAACTTGAAGAAGATTTCACGCAGAGTTTTAAAGTCAAAGCATGAATAACGTAAAAGGCATGCATAGGCGCAACTAAATAACATTAAGCGTGTTGAGACGCATAGCATGCAAAGTCGCGAGGTGCGAAATGAAATTTTACAAAGTCACGACACGTGATGTGCGGCGCAACTTGAAATTTCAGCCCCTGATTTTTCTGTATCCGATTTTTAATAAGGAACCCTCAAAACCTCCTCTTTTAGCACATTTCTTCCCAAAACCTATTGAGAAGCCTCGTAATATATTTTGGAGCCTCCAAGAGAATAGAAGAACACCTAGAGTAAAGCAAGAATGAGTGCATCAACCGGAGTTAGAGTTTGAAGCCGAAGACTGAAAACGAGAGTTTCTTTCTTCCATTTTCTCTCTACATTTATATTTTATGAGTTCTTGACTTGTTATAATGATTAGCTTATTTTTATTGAATATTATGAGTATATAATTCATCAAATTTAGGGTTGTAATGGATCCCAAACATGTTTAATTAATTATCTATATATTTTTATTCTTTTGGGTTTGTTATTTATTATTTATTATTCTATGTGCTTTTATTCTTATTTTATTTGTTTGATCAATAATAAATAGTCTTGGTAAATCCTTAGGAACTAGACATAAGGAATTTGGATTAGTCATGTGATCAATAGCGTGTGATTTATTCATTGAATATATTTCCATTCAGGATAGACATATATGTAAAGGGCATGCCTAGCCAAGATTAGAACCTGACCTTAATGAATTCAATTAAATTTAATTAATATAGATATATAGTTAATTGATTTGTTTTGAAAATTTTCACCAAAGCATCGAAAAAAGGCTTGTGAATAATTTAGTGTTTTAGGTTAATAATCAGTAACAATAATCCAATTAAATGAAAAATACTTAGACACATTACATGCATGCTTCGGTGAAGTTACAACCCTACCGTTAGGGTTTGTGCTCTGAGAGTCAATCCCGGTCGTATTTATGTTCGATTCATGAATACAAACAATACATTTTTCCATAATATTACTATTTTAGTGGAAGCACCTCTTGTCTTTTATATACGTATTCGATCTAATTTCGATTAGATTGATTAGATTGAAACTAAATCTAGTTTAGTGATATGTATATACATTAGACAAAGACCCTAGGATTTACAACGTAGTGCACAGTTACAATATAGCTTGTAATTGACATTGGGAAGTGTCACTATAAGTTGTATATCCTTAAATTAAGTTTCTGGTCAAGATTTACTGACACGGGTCGGTTAGTAAAATCCGTTGAGACCAGTACATGTCGTATATCGGACTTGATCTGATGGTTTATCCCAATGAACCATGAGTCTTGGGAGACTCGTATAGACGTATAGGTGTTTATTTGATAAACATTGAATGACTCACTGAAGATTTCCTAATAGATGGTACACCAACGTCAATAGGAATCTTCTCGGGTTGAGTAGCATAGTGATTCTTTGACTTGAGATACCACTGTGGATATATGAGTTATCATCCACACTTAGATGGCAGTCACGTCACCGATCTATTTAGATCAGACCTCCGCATGTTCGTTGGGTGTGGACTCATGCTCATGATATCCTGTGTGTACAGAGCATAGGTAGTCCATCATGTGATTAGCAATCTGTTAAATCTATGGCCATATTACAATTCGGAAGTGAGGTTCGAATGTTAATTTAGAGATTGCTAATAGATACGTCGACATGATTATTCCTATAGAGATTTGACGTTTATATCTATATCTCTAGGATAATCCGGATACCTGTGACGGAAGGATTATACGTATGCAGTGACCTCGACCTGTATGATTCAGTGAGTTTATCTGTGGTCGTCATAATTTACGGGTGGGTGAATTATGGACACGAAATTAGATTTCGTGACGGTTATGCCTGAATCTAGAGAGTCTCACTAATGAAATATACTCGTAGAGCACTAGGGCAACTGTTATGAATAATACTGATTATTTATAACTCGTTTAATGGTTAAACGAAAAATACATGCAATCGGGACCTAACAGTCATTCCCGAATTAATGTGTATTTGTATTTAATATTTGATATTATTAAAATACACTTTAATTAAATATCAAATTGTGGTATTTGGCATATATCATTAATATATGTATTTGAGATATTTAATGTAAATATAATACATATATTTAAGATATTTGTATTTAATTCTTTAATTATTTAATTGTTAAATAATTAAATTAATTAATAAAATAAATATCTTTTGTAATGATTTTACTTTTATTTGGCTTGATGTTATTGGAACACTTTTTGGTTTACTTTATTAAAGATAATTGTTACTTTATTAAAGCAAAACTTGTTCCAATTAAAATCAAACAAAAAGAAAAATAATTGTTATTTGTTTTTGAAGCCAATAATCGGCCAAATGAAAATTCAAAAGGGGGGTGTTTTGGTTTTCAATTTCCAGTGGGCATATACACGCCCAAAAACAGCAAACAACATTAAGAGACATTTCCAAAAACAAATTGCAAAGAGAGAATTGAGAGGTTTTGAAAGAAAATAAAAGGGAGAAGCTTATTTTGGAAATCTTTTTAAGTACTCTTCAATTTTCTTTAAGATAGAAATTGTTTCTATTAATCTTCTCTTCAATTGTGTTGTTAAGATTGATCTCTATACTCTTAAGTTTGTAATTAATTTTGTTGGAAGCTTGTTGGATGTGATTAGCATGTATAATTAATTTATAAAGCTAATTAGTGTAATTAAGCTTAGTAAATTGATTAAAAATTAAAGTTGTCATTCTAGAGTTAATTAGCCATTCATAATTAGCCTAGAATTGTTCTTGATTAATTTCATGATGGTGAGATTTAATTGGTGTGGTAATTTGAAGATTAAAGTATTGAATTTTGTCAATTTAATGTAAATTATCTAATTTGAGTAATTTGTGAAATTAGGGTTCTTAACCCACTCAAATTTTAGGGCTTTTCATATATATGTTATAATTTGATGTATATTTGATGTATGTCAAATTTGGGATTGATTGGATTTGATATTGATGTGTTTTGAACAAATTGGTCCAAATTACAATTAATGAAAAGTTCTGGGCTGTTTTCGTAATTCTGAAAAATTACTGGGCAGTTTGCACAAATCTGGAAAAGTTTCTGGTTTTGTTGCAAAATTGTAAAAATTATTTTGGGATTGATTTGGAATCAATTAAATATGTAATTGACACATTTAAAAACTAAAATGATTAAATTGCAAAACTTTGAGGTCTTATTGTAATTAATGATAAATCTTATTTTTCTGATAAAAATTCAGTTTTTATTTATTGAGTAATTAGAATAAATTAGTTTATTTTAATTGCCCAAGAAAAATATTTATCGGAAATTATTTCGGAGTAAAAATAAGCGAAAACGGTGAAAAACGGAGTTACCGGGTAACGATAGTCCAAACAACGAACTTGTCACTGTTCAGGCAGCCTACGTACTGTCCAAATATTTTAGGGGCTGACCTGGGCAGTCCCCATGAGCATTGGTCGGTCGGTTCGGCCGGAAACGCATTTTATGCTATTTTGCGGAAAAACGTTTTCGTAAAAGTTTCGCGGTGTTTCTATATTATTTATGTCGTTATATGATATCAAATAAATATGTTTATGTGAAATATGAATGAATTATTAATATTTGATTTTGAATAATTTATTCGTAAGTTTAAAAATTTTAAACTATGATTTCGCCCGAACCGCGCTCATTTCGTTGCGCCTCTCTGATTAGACCCCCAACACCTACGTTCTTCTATCTTATAAGGTTTCTTCAAAAATTATTATTTGTTTGTTATTTACTTTTCAATTACATCAATTAAACCAACTCATCTTCTCAATAGTTTAGTTTAACTTAAGTAGGTTAATCTTGATATTAATAAGATAAATATTAAGTCCATGTGAGTACGATATCCGGATTTTTGTCATTGTATTACTTGAGCGATACGTGCCCTTGCGAGCTAGATTTATAAAATCGCGATCAAATTTTTGGCGTCGTTGCTAGGGACTTAATTTATTTTCCTTAATTAACATTAGGACAATAATGTACTTGCTTAGTTAAACACCACTCATTTTTCTTTTTTATTTTATTTTATTTTTCCTTTGTTTTGACTTTAGGAATCATGAACGACATTCAGCCTGAACGACGGGTAGTAGCATTGTATATCCCAATTTGGGACACGGCGATACCGATCATTAATGTTCATATATCTTGTATCATCCTACCACCCCTTCAAGCCAACGCGTGCAACATCAAAACCTCTAGTCAAATGATACAACAATCAGTGCAGTTTTGGGGTGGCCCGAATGAAGATCCAAATGTACACATCCATAATTTCTGGAAACTTTCCAGCACTTTCAACTTTAATAGAGGAGCAGAAGAAGCGATTCACCTGCGAGCGTTCCCATATTCATTGAAAGACATAGCTAAGGGATGGCTTTAGTCACTGCTAGTAGGATCGATCACTTCATGGATAGACTTAGCCACCAAGTTCCTCGCCAAGTATTTTCCTCCCGCCAGAACAGCAAGACTGCGTAATGATGTCACGTTATTCATGTAATATGATTCAGATTCCTTATATGAGACGTGGGAGAGATATAAAGGCATGTTGCGCAAGTGTCAGCTGGAGTTGGTGCTTGGAGCGCCAATCTGAATAATGTATTAATATTATATTTTATTTTTTACTAATAAAATAACTATATTTTCATTTCAACCTTATTAATGGCAATGTCATTATGTATATTATATTGATATATAAATATGCTGAGAATGACATCGACCTTAGAATAGTTATGTAGTAATACTGGACACTGGTGATCCGACATTGGGCTAATATTACTATTATAAATTATTCTTAAAGTAAATATTCCTAGTCATTGATTTTGAAAAACGGCCAAATTCATATAACCTAGAAGACTAGAACATGTTATATATTGAAATTGGAGTTCCAATGATTTAACCCG
>SKCR01048887.1:0-47309 GCA_019454045.1 Zanthoxylum bungeanum | reverse complement strand
CAAGTGTCCAGTATATGTAAATCTTTGAGAGGGTTCGTTCCATCTGTACCGCCAAAAACATAGAGATTTTCCCCTACAGTGGTACAACTGTGGCTGTCCCGCGGAGTGGGCGGGATGCCCTTTATCACTGGCTGGCTCCACATCTGATTAACTGCAAAGCAGCTATTTAGAATGTGAGAACACAGAACAACATAAAAGCTATCAAATACAAGTCGCCACTTGATGAATGTAAAATAAGATGAAGTCCCAGCAACAGAGTATAGCTATAATATAAATGATATGCTCTAATATTCATACATTGGATGTACCAAGAAATTACAATAAACCCAAATGGGAAATTGATTCTATCTATGGAACTGACAGAAAACCAACAACAATTAGAAGACATAACAAAAGGGAGCAGTATCATGCTAATATTGAAAAAACCCACAGAAATTGTTAGAAACAAAACCTAATAAATCATTTCCACAGCAAACCCACAAAAGCATTAATGCTAATAATCTTTGCAAACCAAAAATATTGGCTCCCACCAACAAAAACTCAAAAATTTCCATCAAATAAATCCAGCATAAACCCTAAAACAACCAACTTTCATAACAATGAATCAACCAAACAATATACCCATTTAACCAAAATAATAAAGAAAGAAATCCAATCTTTACAACTGCATAAATAGAAATATAAAATGAAGGGAAAAACATAGAAACATAAAACAAAACAAAATAAAATAAAATCCAAAATGACAAGCTTAAGAACTGGCACTTATTAGAAATATAAAAAGAAGGGAAAAACATAGAATCTTGGTGAAAATAAAAGAAGGTACCAGTATCAAAAACGTGAACTTGGTTAGTTTGGCGGATATCTTTGCCATAGCCACCAAAAACATACAGAAATCTGCCTCCTTTAATGGCGTTGCAAGTGTGACCCCATCTTTTTCCTGGCCCTGAACAAGCTATTTCACTCAACAGTAATTGTTGAGCCACTTGTGCTTGTGGGTTCCCCAGCTGGACCTTTTCCCACCTCATTTTTAAATTTTCTTTTTCTAGGTAAATTTCCAGTTTCTTAGAAAGTTTAAAAATTTTCTCGAGAAAGTGGCAAAAGAGAGAAATGGATTTTTATTTTTTCTTTGTTCAAGTGGATTTGGAGTTCATGCAAAAAGGTTAATAAAATAAAATAAATGAATATATTATTTTATAATAAGAGACTAAACTCTAAACAAGTGCATAAGAAAATAGAAATTGTTTAATGAGCAAATAGAACCTAAAAGAGTGTTTTTCCCTCTTTATTTTGGTTTAGTCAAAAACCTAAGGAATAGAAGAAAGGAAAATATTTTTGTGGGATTTGCTTGGTCTCAAATAATTTATATTAAAATAATTAAAAAGTATGTAAATTTATCTATTTTATATATATATTTTATAAAAAAAAAAATAGACAAATCTCATCTATTTTTTTAATTATTTTAATATAAATTAGGTGGAATCAAACTCCAAACAAATATTTCTGTTGCGATTGACACATCTGATCTCTGTCTTTATGTTCCATGCGGCCCCATCAAAGAAAGATCAATTTTTCACTTGTCACGTGTACGGCCACAATAATTTCGACTTTCATCTAACCCCATAAGACTCTGGCAACGCTATAAGGATGCCAATTATTTATTTATTCAATTCAATTTTCACAATAAATTTATATCTCTATTAAAAATATAAATACAGATATTTATACATATACCTTGATACGTATAAAAAATTACTTATGTTCGTACCTCTAACATTCCCTATTAGTAGAAATTATGTCATCCTCGTTTTTTTTTTTTTGAATATTTTAATATAAATTTTATGAGTTAAAAAAATTAAAAAATAAATGAAATTCACACACATTTTAAATATTTTAATATAAATTAATCCCACACAAATATTTCTCCAATCTCAAAGGATTTGATGTGGACCCATCTAATTGCTCTTAGTCTTAGATGGAAAAATGGATTTCCGATAGTACGAGACCTTTGAATATTAGTAATACATTATCGCAATCCACAAATTGTCACGTGCACAGGTATATTTGAAGTCATAATCTAGAAAAATTAAAGAAAAACTAATTCTAATCATATACTATGTCCTTTTAAGGGTGGCAGAAAAACATGGGCCCGGACTGGTCAGGCCCGACCCGGATCGGCCCATCTGAACTTTGGCCCGGTCCGAGGTAAAAAAACCCGGGCCGGTCCCTTTGATCAAAGCCCGGCTCGGGCCTGAGCCAGGCTTTGCAATTTTGGCCCGGGCCAAAACCAAAAAAATAAATAAATTTATATATATATATATATATATATATATATATATTAATATGTTTGTAGCATTTTTATTTATTTGTAGCATTTAAATTGTGAATTGTCTTTGCATATAGTGTAAATCTATTTTGTATTTATATGTTTTTAACTTTGATGATGTATTTGTATAATATAAATTGTATTTGAATTTTTTTTTTTTTGAAAAATTCGGGCCGGATTTGGCCCGGGCGACCCTTATGTCCTTTCCAAAAAATAAAAATAAATTGAGAAATAAAAAAACAATGTCAGCTTTTCCATTTTCATGCTGTTAATTAGTTTTTATAATCTTCATTGTATTCAAGTATTATTACTTATAAATTAGGAAAATAACACTCAATCACCCTATAATTTTCCATTATAACTTTTTAATTCTTGTAATTTTAAAAATAAAAGATTTAATCATTGTAGTTTTTTTTTTTTTTTTAAATATAAATTTTAGTCCCTATATTTAAATATATTTTTCTTAATTGGATAATTTTTGGGATATTTAAGTTATTTAACACTAATAAAAAATGAATCAAATTTTATGAAAATATTTAACAATTGAGATTAAAAATTTTATTTCCAAAACTATATGGATTAAAATATCATTATGATAATTTACATGATATTTGGATGTCATTTTCCCCCTAAATTATCATAATTCTTAATAAAATAAAAATTTGTCCTATTTTTAATATTAAATTATAATAATATGTTAATATTGATGGTGGTTTTTTATAAACCATTATCCCGAGAAATGTTGAAAGGTAATGTAATACTATTCAACCAAACGGATAGAGAAGCCCGGGGCAGAGATATGAAAAGAAGGTTGAAGAATGACATGACCATAATGTATGATGAAGTGTTCTCCCTAAGGAGAGATTCTAAGGTGAGACAAGTGATGATATTACCCAACCAGACCACATCATAGATGGTTTTTTGAGGTCATCGCAGAGTTTGTTTAGCTCGATCCAATGAATTATCATATGTATGGGCACGACCCGACGACTTTGAAGGGCTGGATTTGAAAGAGTACATTTTATTTCTGTTACCTGACCCGAGAAACGAAGATGTGATGATGACCGATCAAATTAGGAGCAGCATGATGTATGCCCTACCTGGGAAGGGGTGCATCTAGAAGGCTAATGATGAAAGAGATGAAGCAATGATCACAGTGATCATAGGCCCTGCCAGCTGTTAAAGGCCGGTGCAGTGGCAGAGTAGTAGTCACCATAGGCCGCCATAGGGCGGTGTAGTGGCAAAGAAACAAGATTATTTGATTGGCTGATAAACTGGTGAAAGAAATGACTAAGGGTTATAATAATGATCGAGTGATGCATGGTGACGTTGGGGTCAGTTGGAAATGTGATTTGAGGACCTATATATAAAGGGGTAGAAGTCACATTAGAAAGGGTTAGCAATTTTTACATTTCACAAAACTTGTAATTTGAGAGCAAAACTAGTTAAGCAAACTAGTGATAGAGAGAAAAAAAGAGTTGTGTACCCGACCACATTATATATCCGAGAGATTATTTGTTGTAAATCGTGTAATTCCTTTGTTAGGCGCTCGAGTCAGTATTCACCCCGAGGCTATTAAATCATTATCCTTCCTCCCGTGAACGTAGGTTTGAGTCACTCTTCGTCGAACCACGTAAATCTTTGTCTTTGTGATTGTTTGTCTTTCATCAAGTTTGTGTGGTTCTCACTAACCAGACAAACTCACAATAGATGGAAATTTATTCGAGGGGTAAATTTCCTATATTATTCTTGAAACAAAAAACAATCATCTAACGGTTAATATTGTAATCATAAATCTGTCGAGACTAATCTTAATGTGTGTAGAGGCAACGAATATGAGTGAGTAAAATTGGATCTCAATTTTTCTGAGAAAATCAAATTTAATCTAGGATGTTTGGTTTGAAAAAATTTGATCCAATCGTGAACTACATTGGTTGGTTTGGTTTAATTTTCAATTATTTTTATGTTTCTATTGATTTTCTTTATATTTTATAGAATTGATCAGTATGAACTGATCCCCCTAATTCAGTTTGATTTGGTCTATAAATTGTACAGAGTACTAGCAACATGTGCCGTGTACCATATTTTACGCTTTGATTTTATTTTATTTTTGGAGAAATTTACTCCAGTAAAAATAGAAAAATCTATCCACATTGGTAGTTAGTGATATTAATATTGACCGCTTTTTTCGTTCGAACAGTAAAATAAGAAATTTTCCTCGAATAAATCTCCATCAATAGTGAATTTGTTTGGTTAGTGAGAAATCGCACAAACTTAGCAATCAGATAGGATAAATATAGAGTTTACGTGGTTCAGCGGAGAGTGGCTCCTACTTACGTCCACATGATATAAATGAATGTTTTATTACTGCTTGGGGTCAAGACAGACTTGAGCTACAAGTGGAGAAATGAGCTAGTACGGTAATAAGACACATCGGGTCTTACACAAGTCTGTTACAATTCTCTCGAGTAGTCAAGTAACTGACCATTTTTCTCTCTCTATCTCTAGTTCTTGAGCTCTAAATCTTTTTCAAATAGTGAAATGCAAAAATTGCTAACTCCTGAATTTGTGACTTCAGCCCATTTATATAGGTTTTAAAAAATATTGTTCTACTAACCATGATGTCAGCCAATGTCATAAGGTCATCATTACAGTCGCTGCCACCCTGAACTACCCATAATCCAGCCAATCAAATTAGCTCATTCCTCCGCTACTGTATCGACCTATGGCGGCATGTGGCGGCCTATGGCGGCTCTGCTCTGCCTCTATTCTGCCACTACATCGGCCTATGATGGCTGGCAGGGCCTACAACCACTGTTGATTGCAGCTTTCCCTCTGTTATCATTAACCTTTTGGAAGCACAAATTCCCAAGTAGGGCATACGTCACATGACTTCAATTCTGGTCAGCCATAGATCCCATCTTCGTTCCTCGGGTCGGCATACCGAGACAGATGATGCTCATCGAAGTCCCCTCCAGCCCGTTCAAACAGGTCGAGTTCACAGACAATGACCCACTCGAGTCAGACTCCACAAATTCTCAGGGAACCCCAAATCAACACCCTTTATGCGATTGGGACGGTATCACAACTTGCTTCACCCTTAGGGCGTTTTGTTCTTTAGGAGAACTCTTTCGTACCACGAGGTCAGATCTTTCAATCAGATCTCATCCCTCTATTGTCTCTTGAGCCTTTGCCATCTCACCTTTGACTATGTAATAGCCACTTTACCCCTCCTTAGTATTTGAACATTTCTTGAGGTAAAAAACCATCATCAACAATTAATATTTTTTTAATATTATTATTTGGCCAATACCTAATAATTAAGTTTTCTGTTAGTGAAGTTGTTTCTCTAACATGATATCAGAGTTAAGTTATCAATCCCCCATATATATATATATATAAACTCTTTCAATTATTAAGATTTATCTTTTAATCTTGTCATTATCAGTGGTAAAATCAGGAATTCATTAATATTATGGGCTAAGTTTAAAGTGTAATGTAATTTTTTTTAAAAAAAAAACAGTATTAAAATCGTTGAAGTACCTATGGAAACAACCGATGGGAAAAATAGATCGATAATTACCGATGGAATCAAAAAAATATTGAAAAAATAAGCGATGGAACTCCGTTAATAATTTAACGATGGAAAATTTCATCGCTATATAGGTCATAACCCATGATCTTTGATGTAAACTGCAAGTTAAATTTCAAGGGCCATAAGATTTATTGAAGAATTTGGATAAAACTCAACAAGATCTAATATTTTATGTTTGTCAAAACTGTTAGAATAATTTGCATAAATAAAAAAGATATTACTGTTCACCAGGAATATAAAATTGAACTTGACTTGAGTCGCGCTCTCTTTAAGACATTTCGCAGCTCTACCCAAAATTTATGCTAGCAGTATGTCAGCCACGCCGTCCCCAAGATAAAACAAGCCCTGAAAAGCAACATCTTAATCGATTTTGCACAAAACCGATTGATATACTCACAACCAAAATTATTTGCTCGGTAATATAACCTAGAAAAACATTATTGAGAAAAGAAAAAATAGCACAAGAACCACATATTTTTCTAGTATTGTCTCATATCTTCTTTAAACTGAACATCATCAAGCTCACTCAGCTCAAAATTTATTCTCTTATATTTGTTCTTCCTTCCCAAAGGACAAATATCAGGCTCTGGTGTAGACATGGCCACAGAGGTGGGCGACGCTGTCCGGGCTCGCGGCCCGGTCGAGAGTACGGAGTAGCCCGCGGGGGACTAAACCGGAGAAATAAATGGAGTCACCACCCAGTGTGAATTAGGAAATGATTTAAGGCCGCACTCACCCCTTGCAAGGGAAGACCTCAAACCGTTGGGTTCGGAATGGTCCCTTACTTATGCCAATTGTAATGAAATGATTTATGCAATAGTATAACCAAGTCTTATGTAACACATGCAAGATAACTTAATCTACACACAAGTTTGCACACCATAATCGCAACTAAAAAATAGAAGGCAAAATGCATAATTCATAAACGCATTAAACGATGAAGCGCAATAATGTAACTAATAACAACTATAAATGCATTAATAATAAAAGCGAGCACACAATCTCATGAGCATATCAAATAAATAAATGCGGAAATATAAATAACTAATAACGGTAAAAGCGTCAATAATGAAATGATATGGTTAATTATGTAATGCAAAAGAAATGACCAAAGAAGCGAACATGCATGAGATATGATGAAAATAGATTTGTTCACTGTATGTGCGTTCGTGTAGCGTTTGAAAACACGTTCGAACGGTAAACAGAATGTTCGCGTTCGTATAGCGTTCGGAAACGCGTTCGAACGGGATAAGGCCTAATGCATGATAAAACAGAATACATGTGCGTTCGAGTAGCGTTCGTAAACACGTTCGAACGGACTGAGGCAGAATGCATACATTTGTGTAGCGTTCGGAAACGCGTTCGAACGAGATTACCAAAATGTTATCTGAAATGATACAAACACATGCGTAAATAGACAAATATGTAATATAGGACCTCGTATGCCCGATTGAACATATCTCATGTTCAATCAAACGTACTTCGTCCGGCGCGGCAAAACATCGTGGTAAAGGTAGCCTTTAGGCTTTTAACCCTCAAATGGAGGACATTTAATTCGACATGATTAGCCCATGCGCACTAGATTACAATGCGTGAATAAACAAATAAATAATATGGGACCTCGTATGCCCTATTGAACATATCTCACATTCAATCAAGTATACCTTGTCCGGCGCGGCAAAATATCGTGGTAAAGGTAGCCTTTAGGCTTTTATCCCTCAAATGGAGGACCTTTAATCCGACATGATTAGCCCATGCGCACTAGATTACAATGTGTGAATAAATAATATGGGACCTCGTATGCCCGATTGAACATATCTCACATTCAATCAAGTATACCTCGTCCGGCGCGGCAAAACATCGTGGTAAAGGTAGCCCTTAGGCTTTTCCCTCAAATGGAGGACCTTTAATCCATCGTAATTAGCCCATACGCACTAAATTAACAATGCATAAATAAATAAAGCGATAAAATACGGAAAGTAAATAACATAAGAATAAAAGAGATGCGACCAATGCCGACATCTATATGGGACTTTGTATGCCTGACTGAACATATTTCTCATTCAATCAAACATACTTCGTCCGACGAGGCAAAACATCGGGGTAAAGGTAGCCCTTAGTCTTTTCCCTCAAATGGAGGACCTTTAATCCATTGTGATTAGCCCATGCGCACTAAATTAACAATGCATGAATAAAGAAACAATACATATAAAGTAAATAGCTGAATAATAAACGCAAAATTAAATAACAAGATGAGACACGTGCTTGAAAGTTTCTCAAGCGGTACGTGAAGTTGTTTCCCAAGTACAGACCGCACTACCGTCTATTCGGATCCGGCTACGGAATTTACGTCCGGGTTTCCATCCGATATACCGTAAGAGATTTCACGCAATCATTAACCCAATAACAATAATAGACATGAAACATAATGATGCATGCGAATGAACCAATAATAATTAACTGAGAAGATAAATAAGTAATGAAGGGTGCCTTCAGGTCTTACCTTTTAAGTCGCTTCCCGGGAGTGCGTTACGCCGTCGCCAGAAGGGTTAATGTTCCGTAACTTTTCTGGTTCACTGGTTCGATATTTCCGCCATTTTCTTCGCTGTTTTTATGCGTTTTCTGCTGATGTTTTATCTCGGTTTCTTCACTGTTTTGGAAGGATTTTTTGACTGTTTTGCTCACTGCTTTTGGGTGATTCACGGTCACGTTTTCAGGGTATTGACATGATTTGTTAGTTGTTGTTGAATGGGCTACTGAGTGGGTTCTTTTGTTGATTTGTTTATGCTTTATTGGTCTATTTGTGGCTCGACTTGGTGAATTTGGTTCAATGCTTTGTTGTTTGATATTTAGGGTTTGTCGAGAGTGGTGAAAGCATGCGGCGTGAGGGGCTGATAGCTTATTGAAGATTTTGCTGAGAGTTGCTTTATTTGGTTGATGGCAGTCGGTGAGAGGGCTGGTTTGTCGGTAGTTTTAGGTTGGTGAGGGTTGCTGTTCTCGGTTTATTAGCTTTGAGTGTGTGTCTTGTGGCTTCAGATGAGGGCTGTGTGTGTTTTAGGTTGGTGAGGGTTATTGTTCTCGATTTATTGGCTTATGTTTTCTGTTTTAGAGAGAGAGGCCTTTGTTGCTGTCGGTTACGAGGGTAATTTGTGGCTTTATTTGTGTCGGTGAGCTTGGTTTTTTCGTGAGGTGGAGTTGTGTGTCTGGTATCGGTGGCTGGGCATGAGTTAAAAGAGAGAGGAATATGAAAGAGATTCAGTTTTTAGGGTTCCATTGGAGAGGTGTGCGTGAAGAGAGAAGATCCTAGGGTTTATTTTGTGTTTTCTGTTTTAGAGAGAGGCCGAGAGCTTTGTTAGAGGGATACAAAGGTTTTCATTATTTTTTTTTTTGTAGTTGATGCTGTTCAAGAGAGAGAGTAGGGTTTGGTTTTTGTCCTCTTTTTATAGTTGTGATTTAGGGTTTATTTGTTTGTGCATGGGATTTCAAAAGGAAACAAAATCATGCAAATAAGGGAGGTGATTAATTAGTTTATTAAAGGAAATGATATTGTGTAATTTTGGTGGGGAATATATTTAATTTGAGAGGTGATTTATTTAAATTAGGAATGAGATTTGATTTAATTTAATTGGATTTGATTTAATTGAATTGAATTTGATTTAATTTATTTGATTTTATTTAATTTGTGACATGTGTTTTAAATGTTTTAATTATTTTTGGATTGGGCTTATGGCGAAATGAGCTTTGGATGGGTGCGGGGGTTTTGGGCCGGGGCTAAAATTTTAAAACATTGATTAATTGGGTGAATCCGAGGCCAATTAGCGAGTTAAATTTGTTGATGTATTTATTTTTAAATTTTTTTCTTCCGGCGTCTGTTTCCCGCGACTTCCGTAACTTATCGAGTAGTGCCTCCATACGAGGCTCATCATTGGGCTTTCATGCAAAAATGCAAGTGTCTACGGTCGCCCCCACTTTGATGGGACTTGTGCAGTGTGTGACAGTGACAAACCTATCAAAGTCATGCATGCATTTTTTACTTACCTGGCTTGCCAGCTGTTGGCGAACTTACTGGTTGTTCTGAGACGCTTTAAACTGAGTTGATGGTGATGAGGTGCTTAACCCCTGGTTCATTCCCGAACCGTTACTTGATGAAAGATGGTTCATTCCCGAACCGTTACTGATGAGAGATGGCTCATTTTTGAACCGTTACTTGAGTTGAGATTGATGGCGAGGCGCTGTGACCCCTGAGTCTTGTTCCCGAACCACCGAGTGGGTTTTGTTCCCGAACTGAGTTGTGGGTCTTATTCCTAATTTGAATAGTGGGTCTTGTTCCCTATTTGAGATGAAGGTCTTGTTCTGTGGCCCCTGGGTCTTGTTCCCGAACCACCGAGTAGGTTTTGTTCCCGAACTGAGTTGTGGGTCTTGTTCCCCATTTGAATTGTAGATCTTGTTCCCGATTTGAGCTGAGGGTCTTGTTCCCGAATTGAGCTGAGGGTCTTGTTCCCGGATTGAGCTGAGGGTCTTGTCCCCGAATTGAGCTGAGGGTCTTGTTCCCGAATAGAATTGCGGGTCTTGTTCCCGATTTGAGTTGTGGGTCTTGTTCCCGAATTGAGTTGTGGGTCTTGTTCCCGATTTGAGTTGTGGGTATTGTTCCCGAACTGAGTTATGGGTCTTGTTCCCGAACTGAGTTGTGGGTCTTGTTCCCGAATTGAGTTGTGGGTTTTATTCCCGAACTGAGTTGTGGGTCTTGTTCCCGAACTGAGTTTTGGGTCTTGTTCCCAATTTGAGTTGAGAGTGGGCTTTGTTCTCTGGGCTTTATTCCCAATGCTGCTTGTCTTTGCCGATTTTTCCCTTTTCTTCAAAACCTGTAAATAAAAACAAGATAAAAATTGCGTGCATGTGACATGTATGCATGTATGCATGGATGTGTTTCCTATTCCGCAGGGACTTGTGCAGTATGTGACAGTGACAATCCTATCAAAGTCATGCATGCATTTTTTACTTACCTGGCTCGCCAGCGGTTGCCGAACTTACCGGTTGTTCTGAGATGCTTTAAACTGAGTTGATGGTGACGAGGTGCTTGACCCCTGGTTCATTCTCGAACCGTTACTTGATGAAAGATGGTTCATTCCCGAACCGTTACTGATGAGAGATGGCTCATTTTTGAACCGTTACTTGAGTTGAGATTGATGGCGAGGCGCTGTGACCCCTGGGTCTTGTTCCCGAACCACCGAGTGGGTTTTGTTCCCGAATTGAGTTGTGGGTCTTGTTCCCAATTTGAATTGTAGGTCTTTTTCCTGATTTGAGCTGAGGGTCTTATTCTGTGACCCCTGGGTCTTGTTCCCGAACCACCGAGTGGGTTTTGTTCCCAAACTGAGTTATGGGTCTTGTTCCCAATTTGAATTGTAGGTCTTGTTCCCGATTTGAGCTGAGGGTCTTGTTCCCGAATTGAGCTGAGGGTCTTGTTCCCGAATTGAGCTGAGGGTCTTGTCCCCGAATTGAGCTGAGGGTCTTGTTCCCGAATAGAGTTACGGGTCTTGTTCCTGATTTGAGTTGTGGGACTTGTTCCCGAATTGAGTGGTGGGTCTTGTTCCCGATTTGAGTTATGGATCTTGTTCCCGAACTGAGTTGTGGGTCTTGTTCCCGAATTGAGTTGTGGGTTTTATTCCCGAACTGAGTTGTGGGTCTTGTTCCCGAACTGAGTTGTGGGTCTTGTTCCCGAACTGAGTTTTTGGTCTTGTTCCCAATTTGAGTTTTGGGTCTTGTTCCCGAATTGAGTTGAGAGTGGGCTTTGTTCCCTGGGCTTTATTCCCAATGCTGCTTGTCTTTGCCAATTTTTCCCTTTTCTTCAAAACCTGTGAATAAAAACAAGACAAAAATTACGTGCATGTGACGTGTATGCATGTATGCATGGATGTGCTTCCTATTCTGCTGGGTTAGGCCTTCCTTGTGCTCTCTGGCGCCCTTCGCCTACTAATGTATTTGGTCGCCCCCTGGGCGTGCTTACAGTGTCCTTTTGCCAGTTCTCTTCTTGTGATTGCTCAGTTTTCTTTGATCCCATGACTCAAGATTCCATTATGTCCCTTATTCGCGAGGTGGTAGACTGGTCGCCCCCAGACTTGGTTTAGCTTTCTGCTCTTTGCTACTTGCACTAGGTCAAAATAGATCATGTGATGTGACGTTCCATATCAATATACTCTATTGCCTTTCACGAAATAGTCCCAATAGTTATACATATTATCGTCCTCAAAGGATGCCCAGTGTCGAAACCGGAGAACCTTCAAAGTACTCGATGTAACTTAAATCCGACTATTTGAATAAATGATCTGAACCAGACTCAAAGTGTGTGTGTGCTAAGGTTCTTTTATAGCTTGATCCTTGGGGTAAGCCAACTCAATGATTTTTTTTCAAAGAATGGGATCGAGGGGTCAAACCAACCTAGATGTCTTGATCATGCTCTGTAATTACTTCTCTATACTCAATGTGATATGATTTTCTTTTTCTTTTCTTTCGTCTCTTTTTTCGTATTCCCTTTTTTTTCTTTTTTTTTACACACATACCATTTAAGGTAGCATTTCTCCTCATGGTGGTCCTAATACTCGCCCATGGGTAGCTTCACGCTTATCGGTTATAGGTGGTTTATATTTTCTTCTTTAGAGACTTTTCTTTTGTTTCCAACCATACCACATATCGTAACACAAGTAAGTCAGGATGGACATCTAAGCGAACGACCATTCATCGATCCGCACTCTCTTCAACTAGTCACCTTGCCAACTACTCAGGCTTTCACTGCTAAGATCCTATAATTAAGTGCTCGCAAGTCTAATTGAGATCAACCACTCAAAATACCAAATGAGAGCACATCTCGCACTTATTGTTTCTAAGGTTTCTCCCTAAAGCAAATAATTTCATCATCAGACTCATGCTTAACTATTGAGGAAAAGACTCGAACAAGTAGGCAAAATCAATGTCTTTATTATTTAAAAAAATGCAGGATTGCAATCAAATAAACCAGGGAAAACATCTTCATCGTCTGCAACATTTCCTTCTACCTCGGCCTATGTTTCTTCACTGCTGCCATCCTATATCCATATGCAAGAAGCTGGGTAGCTTTCGGGTAGGCCGGAGTTGATCATGTAGGTAGGTGGTGGAACAGAGTGGTAGTTAGGTAGATGATTTCTGTGTGTGTTGGGTTGTTCTTTTTCTGGGTCGGGTATCTTATGAGCGTCAATGAGGTTTTGGATCTCATGCCTGAGGCGGGCACAGTTGTCCGTTTCGTGGCCTTTCTGCTGGTGAAAGTGGCAGTATTGGTTTAAGTCGAAGTAGTGTGGCACAGGGTCTGGAATTGGTCTAGGTTCTAAAGGTTTCAGGAGTCATTGTCCTTTCAACTTCTCAAGCACCTTTGACAGAGGCTTACCAAGGTTAGAGAATCGCCTATTTTTGACGGTAGCGACCTCAGCAGTAGCGGGCTTGGTCTCAGAAGGCCCCCCAATAGTCCTTCTATTCTTGCCATAGAACTTCCCATTCTCAGCTTATTCCTCCTCAATGCCCATAACAGTCTCCCTCAACTGTCGAAAGTCACCGATCATAGAGGTCATCCTTCTCAGCTTGCCATAAATAGAGGGCTTAGTACCATTGATGATCATCTTGATCTGGTACTTCTCCGAGGGCCGAGTCTGCATCTTCAAAAGCTGGCTCCTCCAGCCGTCTACATAATCCTTGAAGCTCTCCTCTAGCTTCTGTTTGGTATTCTCTAAGTCACGGAGCGATAAGTTGATCTCCAAATCCGTGACATACTGATTCAGAAAGGCCTCCGCCAATGCCCTCCAATCATCATTGACCTTCCTCTCAAGGCCATGATACCACACCACATGCGCTCCCTCTAGCGACATCTCAAACATCTTCTGAACCTAACACTTTGAAAGACCCACCGAACTCATCACAGAAACATACTATCAGATATGGACCCTCGGATCCCCGTTCCCGTTGAACTTGGCTATGTCGGGCATCTTGAACTGGGAAGGCAACTGCTCCCCAAAAGTCATCACCTCGTAGTCTAGTAGATCCTCATGCTTACCCTTCATCTTGTGGGTAACTGACTCTACCTGATCCTTGAGTTTCTACAACTCGGCCTGAGACCCGGCTACCCTTCCCATGGCATACTCAGCCATGTCATTATCAAAAACAAGGATATCATCACTCATCCTGTTCGGAGGCTTTTCACTCCTGACATTATCAAAGCTTCATGCCCCTCATGCATGGGGCACTGCCATATTGGCCACAGTGGCGGTCAAAGCTTGCAACTGCTCGGTAACCTTAGTGAGATTAGTCTCTAGCTGATCCATGTGAGAACCCTCGTTATCTGACTCACTCATGTTCGCTAACGGTCTTTTGACGATTCTTCCCTCTTCTCTAACCCAACGGAAATCTATGATGGCTTTTAACTATGAGTCATCATGGTACATGTATGCGTGTGATGCATGAAATATATAAAACGCGTGTGGTAATCAAACATAATATATCCTTCCGACCTTATTTCTCCCATACTCGTGGTTCAGTGCTTTGTTGTTTGATATTTAGGGTTTGTCGAGAGTGGTGAAAGCATGCGGCGTGAGGGGCTGCTAGCTTATTGAAGATTTTGCCGAGAGTTGCTTTATTTGGTTGATGGTAGTCGGTGAGAGGGCTGGTTTGTCGGCAGTTTAGGTTGGTGAGGGTTGATGTCTCGGTTTATTGGCTTGTGTTTTCTGTTTTAGAGAGAGGCCTTTGTTGTTGTCGGTTATGAGGGTAATTTGTGTCTTTGTTTGTGTCGGAGAGCTTGATTTTCTTTTTGAGGTGGAGTTGTGTGTCTGGTATCGGTGGCTGGGCGTGAGTTAAGAGAGAGAGAGGAGGATGAGAGAGATTTAGTTTTTAGGGTTCCATTGGAGAGGTGTGCGTGAAGAGAGAAGATCCTAGGGTTTATTTTATGTTTTAGAGAGAGGCCGAGAGCTTTGTTAGAGGGAGACAAGGGTTTTCATTATTTTTTGTGTGTAGTTGATGTCGTTCAATAGAGAGAGTAGGGTTTGGTTTTTGTCCTCTTTTTATAGTTGTGATCTAGGGTTTATTTGTTTGTGCATGGGATTTCAAAAGGAAACAAAATCATGCAAATAAGGGAGGCGTTAATTAGTTTATTAAAGGAAAGGATATCGTGTAATTTTGGTGGGGAATATATTTAATTTGGGAGGTGATTTATTTAAATTAGGAAGAGGATTTGATTTAATTTAATTGGATTTGATTTAATTTAATTGAATTTGATTTAATTTGATTTGATTTGATTTAATTTGTGACATGTGTTTTAAATGTTTTAATTATTTTTGGATTGGGCTTATGGCGAAATGGGCTTTGGATGGGTGTGGGGGTTTTGGGCCGAGGATAAAATTTTAAAACAGAGATTAATCGGGCGAATCAGAGGCCAATTAGCGAGTTAAATTTGTTGATGTATTTATTTTTAAATTTTTTTCTTCCGACGTCTGTTTCCCGTGACTTCCGTAACTTATCGGGTAGTGCCTCCATACGAGGCTCATCATTGGGCTTTCATGTAAAAATGCAAGTGTCTACACTTGTAAATTTTCATCTATAAGAATATCTTTTTGGCGAATCCCAAGTGGGTTTATATATCACCATGAGTTACATGCCAAGTGAAAAAACCTGTAAAGACTTTCAGCCCTGGCAACAATAATGGCCAATGCAACAAAAGAAACACATTGTTGCCAAATGAAAGTTCAGAGCACCCAATACTCTCTTCAGTGCCAGTAATTGCACCTTCCTCAGCTGGAGGAAGGTATGATCCATATCCAAGTCTTGATTATAACCACCTTGCGATATTAGTATCAATCTTCATGGCAGAAAAGTCCCTCCAATGTTCAACATGAGCATAATCAATAAAAGAAACCATAGAGTTGATTGTCAGCTTTCACACAGGAAACATAACGGGCAATGGCATTGCTCTCAAACACAGGACCATCAAGAGTCTCCAACACAGGAACCTGTAGGAGTTTGTATAGCAAATAGGGGAATAAAAAGTAGTCCCACATTGGAAATGTATATGAAAAGTGAAGAGTTTATAAATGTTCTTTAAACATTTATATCAAATTGGAAAGCAAGGCTTGGGCTTGGGCTTGGGCTTGATTGATGTGTGGTTGGCATGTCAATTAATATATTTTTATTAATTATTAAAAAATATTTTTTGGAGTTTAATTTTCATTTAAAATAGAAGGGTTATATCTGATCAACATACCCCTTCATATTTTAACTGAATTTGGAAAAATGTTTGGGAAAAACCACCCTATTTTTCCATTCTTCATATATAAAAACAGAGAAGGCAGACTTGGAGAGAGATACACAGAATCCAGAATTCACAAAATTCTCTACATACAAACTTGTTGATCCTTCAAAGAAAACACCAAGTAAATTCGCCAGGGATCAGATTTTCAGTGCAGAATCTTCGATCATCAGATTGTTGAATCCTGGTGGCAGACGTCCGAAGAACTACAAGCACAAGAGCATGGGCGAATTTCTGTTATAGGATATAGCCTTCAGTGCTAGCCTCAATCTACAAAGTCAGTTTGTTGTTTTTGTTCTTTTCGATTACTTGGATTAGAAGTTTTCTGTTGTTGATTTTTATTTCTTGCTTTGTAAGTTACTGGATTGGTTTGTATTTTTATTTGAAAGTTTCTGTTACAATAATAATAATTGCATTCGTTGATTGTTCTTTAACAGAACCTTCCCAATAGGGTTTATCTTCATTTTCTGCTCATCATATGCAGACTCCGAGGCTACAGTCGCCACGGAGGTGTTGGGTTTTCTAGGTCAAACCAAGATCAAATTTAGCAAGAAATCATGTGAATAAAACAAAGTAAGAATGCGGAAAATAATCACTTTGATCGGATTTTGGATGCGTTGAACACAAACATTTTCCTCCTTGATGAATTCGGCCAAGCCCTTTGTGTTGATCTTCAAGCTCCAAGCTTTGAGTGTTGATTACAAGCTCAAAGATGTTGGACAATTATGACCCATAGCGTCACTATTTGTACAGATCACGGTGTTGTTGTACAAATTAACTATGTGACAAGGAGATTGCACTCTTATCATTTGTGATTTGATTACCTAGATATATAAATGATGAGAGGTCCCTATGATTTATTCTTGGACGGAGAATGATATGAGACAGTATCAGTCCACGAAGGATAAATCATTAAACATCCCTAGTCAGAGCATTATCGAGATTGGACATCGATGAATGCGTAAAAGACTAGTATTACACTTGTGCTCGTTGTGAGGGCACAACGACATAGTTCTCATATATTTGGGTATAGGATACTCATGCAAGTGTAATATGAGGTTGTGTTTTACCGATGGTATGGGAAACAGCTTCGCTATGGATAGACCCCCTCGGAATTCCATTGGTAGTATGACTACGTGTCTATGGAAATCCGAAATCAGGGTAGGTGTATTTGGTCTTAACCTGAGACTTGCACCGCTAATGCATACGACAATCAATATACTTTGGTTGAGGTCGTCCAGGGCTTTAACCGGTTCCTGTGTACGCCAATTCTGGGTATATCGAGAATCGTAGTGTGTTGGGTGTGATGTCAAGACAGAAGTGTCACTCCAGTCATATGGAGTTGATGATCGCGCAGGGATACAGAACTGGTTCTCTATAAAGGTTGCAACCGTCGGGATAATATGACTTGGTCATGATTATCCGATTATAAAGAGACTAGTTACTCATTATCTGATATATGCTTCGTACGGGGTAGACACTGTACCAGCCCCAGGCCTCGCATGTGATCATATGATACTGGACAAAAATATGCAATACTATGGTATACTACGCTTGATATAGATCCTTATTCCTGTAAGGATATTTCCGGAGAATTGGGTAGGCATAGCGCTTTGCTAGAGGCCAACCCTGTCTTGTAAATCGGTAAAACGTAGTACTTGGTACCTACGTGTTCGGATAGTCCGACGACCGTATTTACTGCCAATATATCCGGGGATCTCATGGGTCGCTTCCCAAAGATTCACCGATGACGTATGACTCGCACTTTTAATTAATCTGGGATTAATTAGATGAGAGAGAAAATTAATCTGGGATTAATTGCGGAGATATTTTATCTGGGATAAAATATCATTTAAAGAGAGATAACGATTAATTTAGAATTAATCGGTAAATTAATATATTTGATATATTAAACGAAATTGGATTTCGACGCGGAATTAAAATTAGATTTTAATTCGGGGAACGAATTAATTTAGAATTAATTCGTTAGCGACGTGAATAGTAATTATGCTTGGCATGATTATTTAATTAAATTAGTTTTTAATAACGACGCAACGGAAAGTTCGTTAATTTGGAATTAGCAAACCCGAGCCCGAGATTATTTGCGAGCACATTCGCATTTCGAATTCGAGTGCGGCAAATCAAATCAAGCGTCAAATCGCTAGTCGCAACTAGCGTCACATCATTGTCAATCAAGTGATGGATGTCTTTCACTTTGAGTGATTGACGCCAGTCACTATTCACTGAGTGATGGATTGATGGCAAGTTGATGTGTGTGGTTGGCATTTAATGGCTTTGTTTTTAAGGGAAAAATTTATGTATAGGTTTTGGAAATCATTTACCATTTTTTCAATCTAACACACACATTTTTTTATCTCTCTCTCCTCCTCTCTTTTCTCTCATCATTCACGCCCAAGGGCTGTGAAGTTTCTGTTTTCTGGTTTTGCTGGGCAGTACCGAAAATGGTAGGGAAGCAAGTGTGATTTTGTGGCAAAATCGAGAGTGCTAGCACACTTCGGGATCAATGCGAAGGTGATAGGGAAGTCTACCAATGAGCCGGGAACCATTCGACGAAGCTTGGAGCTCGAAGATCATCCTCAAATGGCGCCAAACCAGTGAGCTGGGCTGCTCACTGTCGAGCAGTGAAGTGAGGCAGTAAGTTCATTTTTGTTGCCTCCGCATCGCTCAACCGATCGATGTGAGTGTTCCGCGACTTTCTCGATTTGTATTCGCACATATTTCATTGCTTGTATTCGATTCTATGGACCTAGAAACTCCAACAATGGTATCAGAGCGAGTAAAAGCATGAAATACGAATGGGGCTTAAAATTTGGGTAAAATGTGTTTGAGCATGAATTAATGAAATTGGATGATTTAGTATGTTTATAACATGTTCAATATACGATTGATTGGATCAATTTAATGAAATATTGTTTGGAACAAAATTTCCCCAAAATCTTGAGCTTGGCCGAGAGTTATGCATTATGTAGTCTTGGTGATTTTTGTTTCGTCGATCATTGGATGAGTTGGAAACGATTGGGAAATATTGATTGCGGATTTAATTTGATTGAAACCGAATCGATTTTGAAATTTCCCTAAATGCCGAGACTTTGAGCATGTAATTGGGTTTGATTTTGATTAATTTGTGTTGGACACTAATTGATTTAGATGAGCATGATTAGTTGTGTTAATTGATGTTTTAGAAATGTTAATTGGGTAATTAATTGTGTTAATGCACTTTGGTAATTAAATTGTGAAATTGGGTTTTTGTGATTTAATTATCATTGGGCCTATTTTGTGAATTTGGGCTTGAATGTTGTAAATGGGCTTATTGGGCTTTGTTGTACAAAGTTGGGTTAAGGCAAATTGGATTGGATCCAATTGGGCCCAAAACCGCATCCATTAAGCCCAAATGCGACTTAATGGACCTTTGTAGTTTAACTGGGCCTAATGGGCCAAGATTGATTTAAAGGCTTATGGGGTAATTCCCGTATTGGACTTTGGTTATCGGTTTGACCCGAGTTGACCAAAAGTCCACGCCTTAAGAAATTAATTAAAAGTCCATTGGACTTTAATTAAATTGACGTTGGACGTTAATCGGGCTTTGAGACCCGTAACGATTAAATTTGGAATTTAAGTCGTAAAAGGTTTATAAATAAAGTGTGTTATTTAATTTGGAATTAAATAGCGAATTAGAATTAAATTGTATTAAATTGGATTTAATTATGTAATTTAATTTAATTCGAGAATTCGTACTTTAAGTACTTATTCGCAAAACGAGTTTGACTCGAGCAAAATCAAATCGTTGTTTGAACATTGGATGGTCACTAATTATCAGATTAATTAATTTGATTAGATTGATTGATAACATGCTTGTCTGAATACATGGTTGCGATGCATGAATAATGTATATCGGATGGATATTAGATGGGTGGGACAATTTTAGAAATTGTGTAATAAATTTGATTTATTAAATTGGACCTGCGTGTCCAGCCTTATCACCTCCTATTCTTTGTATTCTCTTCTCACCTATTCCCCTCAATGTAAATGAGGTTTCTTTAGAAGTGTAGTGTAACGGGTAGAAGTAATATATGTGCTAGCAGGAGAGAGAAATGGAGAGATTTGATCTAGGATCTATGTGTAAAGTATCCATCCGCATATCATTATTATTTTACATATGCCCTTTATTATGTGTTTAAAATGCATGTTTAAGGGTGTATGATGATGAGACCTTAACAAAGATAATAAATTGGTTGCCAATTTGCACGCAAAAAACCCTCGCAAATATTAAGCGCTTTTCCTTCCATTGAGTGATTCTCACTCAAGATCTAAGACGACATTGGTTTGTTGGCCAAAGTCAAGGCCTTTGTCTGTCGAAGATGTGTTTGAATCACGAAGGCTTTGTTCCATGTCAGTGTCTTGTCCAAGTTGTGGTTTGTTGGCCAAAGTCAAGACCACTTCTTGTCCATCGACATTGATTACGAAGCTTTCCTTGGTCAATGGGTCACGCTTAACTGGGATCACTAAGTTTGTTGTGCCAAAGCCAAGGCTTAGTTGATTCAGAGGAAAAAGGTTAGGTAATACGTTGGATGTATTGGCATATATAAGATATATGTTTCAGACTTGGATGTCCCCCTACCGGATCTGGGAATTGCATTGGATCCAATCGATCTTAGAGATCTACCTAGTTAATTATCATACAATTTGTTGGCAAAAGTCAAGATTGTGTGATATTTAACGGGATCCTAGCCCACTAGGAAACACGGTTTCCCGAGTACTCGACAGAGGGTTGGAGGCTCGCCGAAAAATAGTGGGAGGCAAGAATTGAATTTGCAATATTCGTTCAATTACTCGCCATACGCGCTCAAACTATATCATTCGTCAAACGTATTAAATGTTAGTTGGACTAATATTTAAATTGTTGTTTTAATAAATAGTTGGACTATATATTCAAACTATTCATTTATATTTGATTATATAATTGGATTATAATAATCAATATATTTGATTTAATTAATTATAGTTGATTAATATAGTTGGACTATAATAATCATTATATTTAATAGTACCTAATTAATCGTTGATTAAATAATTGGACTATTGAAATCAAGATATAAAGTTGAAAGATTGACGTTTAATACATAATCCTAGGGAAAATGTATTTAAATGGTTTAATTTTCAAATTGGGAATAATTTCAGGATGGTCCTGGAAAATAATAAGTTAATTTATTTGATAAAATAACATATTATGCCTAAGCCCGGAGTTAAGCAAACAGTAGAGCATAATCTTTGGAAGATTATGTGATGATAACTTTAGTGTTTAATCCATTATACTTACCGCAATAGACTCATTAATTTCTGAATCAGAACTAAGGATTCAATCCTTAAAGTATGATAAAGAAATTGAAGGATCTTCAAAGATCTATTTTAGATTTTAGAAGTACTAAATTGCAATAATAACTCTTGGAGGGTTAATGACTATTCTCAAGGAGATAAAGTCAAACTTTGCAATTAGGCAAGTAGCGCTAGGCGCACCTTACTTCGATATTCTAGAAGGCCAAGGCTTGGCCAAAGTCTTCTGGAGTGTTGAAATTGACAAAGGCAAAATCATTATAATCTTATGGGAAGATAAATGACATATCCCAAAATGTCTGCACAAATGTGCCAAACGGGATCGCGGAAGCGTGACTGCCGTTTGGACAAAGCAGACATGAAGGAATTGAAGAACGAGTAAGGCTCTAACTTCAAATATGTTTGTCATAAATGTATTCACTACTAGTAATAAAATTGAATTTTAGATACTTAGTGTGATATAAATATATATATATATATATATATATATATAATATATATATATATATATATATATATTGATGTTCAGAATCTGCTATGAGCATGATACTGACCTCAATTGAGATTAATCTGCAGATTGGAAACGGGACGAAAGTCGCTGTTTTAACCGTAGATACCTAAGTTTAGGAACTACCTTCAGGTGTGTACTTAAATTAGGAAACTGTTATAATGTAACTAGTTTGACTAGATACATTATCTCTATATCAGTGTTTAACCCGCTGCGGGGGGGAACCTTTATATTCTAGAACATTAAAGTGTTTTATTATATAAAGATGATATTGAGATAATTACATTAGATGTAAATAATAGAATTTATATTTTGAATATAAATAAAATCTCGAACATATAAAATGACAAACAAATAGCTCAAACTGATTTGATCAGTTGAAACTTAAATGTGGCATTGTAGTATGGGACACAATTAAACAAGAATCGTATATCCGCACTTTTGAAGAGTGGGTACTCGAACTAATTTGATTCTATTCAAATAAAGTCTATGAATCTAGTTTATTGGGCACATTGCCTATAACACTATTTACTTGGTAAAAGTGTGAATGCCACCGACCTGTTAGCCCTCGTTCATAGTGAAGCAAGTGGGCCCATGTCTAGCTAGGCTAGATGTGGATATGAATGTTTCGTGACCTTTACGGATGTGGCATCGCGTAATGGTTATGTGTCTCTTTTGAAACACAAATAGGAAACTTTTAAAGTTTCGACACGAAATAGACAAACAGATCGGCTAAAGTATTAAACCGTCACGGTAAGACCGTAATGGAAAATACTTAAGCAATAAGTTTCTCATATACTTGAAAGAGTATAGTATTCTTTCAATGATGACTCCTCCCGGAACACGTCAGTTTGACGGTGTGTCCGAACCGAGTAACCGAATTTTGTTAGACACGATAAGGTTAATCGTGAGTCACTCTGAGCTACCATTTCCTTCAACGGATAAGCATTAACAGTGCATAACTTATTTAGAATAAGGTTCCATAAAAATATGTTTGACAGATTTCGTGCCAATTGTAGGTTATCCTAGGGATACCAAAGTATTGTACTTATACAACTCACAAGAGAACAATTAGATTGTTGCTCACCATGAGGTTTTCCTAAGAGGAATATCGATATGCAGTGGTAAGTGGGAGGATAGTATAACTCGATGAAAATCGGAGTAATACTATTCTAGGCATCGAATCCTAATGGAACATATATAGTTCATCAAGGATGAAACTATAACATTAATCTTTGAATACACAAGAACCACTTAGTTCGGAGAGAGTCAGAGAACATCCTGGGTATGGGTTTCTGATCTCACCTTATAAAAATGTTAATCTTTTGAGGTATACCAACTGACTACGTATGAGGAAGTGATACAAGGTATCGACTCCCTAATTATGACAAAGTGTCATGAGTCCGAAATGGATTCCATGTATATTAACTACGTTTGGACACTAGTTGATGTACCGCAAGGTATTGTGCCTATTGGTACTATATAAGTCTTCAAGGAAGACGTACATGGATGGCAACATACCAACATATAAAGCTAGGCTTTTAGCGGAAAGGTATCGTTATCAACATTGTGTTGATTACGACGAAACCTTTTACCTGTTGCCACGATAAATCCATTTGATAATGCTTGCTGTTGCTGCATGTTTCATTTATGAAATATGGCAGCAGAACGGCAAAACCACTTTCCTTAACGGAAACCTTTTGGAGGATGTTTACAACATCCTGTCGGTTTTGTCGTACCAAAACTAGCAAACAAGGTTTGCAGGTTATTTGATCCATGTATGGATTGAAGCAAGCATAGGTTCTTGGAATTATCATTTTGATGTAATCATAATGGTGTATGATTTAATTCAAAACGAAAAGATTCTTGAGTATATAAGAGGGTTAGTGGGAGCGCACTGACAATGGCTGTCCTATAAATAATGATAATATGTCATTTCTTGGAAATGATATTCCCAATAAATAATCGGCGAAAGCTTGGCTTTCGAGAAACTCTCTGAGAAACCGTACATTGAAAAATGTACGTAACCTGGTGTCTCATATGCTTTGAGCATATGATTCACAATCAGGCCGATCCAAGTGATAGTCACTGGATTGATGTTAAGAACATTCGATAGTTTCTTAGAGAACTAATGATGCTGTCTTAAACTATGGAGATGGAGAACTTGAAGTGACTGTGATCACTGTTGCAAGTTTCCTAACCGATAAAGATGACTGAAAGTCGCAAACAGTACTATATAGTTTGAATAACATTACAGTGAGCTAGAAATCTTCCAAGCAAGATACTGTTACCAAATAAACAACAAATGCGGGTTATTGCTGCAGCTGAAGCGGCAATAGAAGCCATTTAGGTCGATAATAAATCTAATTAGATTAGATATAATTCTGTTAGCGACTGAGCTAGGCTTGAGCATAGGCTAAAGAATTAATGGTCTCATCAACGATCCAGATATATACTTCGATATTCATCTGATTCGTTCGGATCATACATCGTGCCGATGTGATGATCGAATAAATCACGTCAGACGATAATCATGCAAATCCGCTGACGAAAGTCATTTCTCAACAATTTGAGCCAACCGTACATAGTTCGGGTGTCAAGCACTCGAGTGACTGGCTATAGGCCAAGTGGGAGATTGTTGGACAATTATGAGCCATAGCGTCACTATTTGTACAGATCACGGTGTTGTTGTACAAATGAACTATGTGACAAGGAGATTGCACTCTTATCAATTGTGATTAGATCACCTAGATATATAAATGATGAGAGGTCCCTATGATTGTTCCTGGACGGAGAATGATATGAGACGGTATCAGTCCACGAATGATAAATCATTAAACATCCATAGTCAGAGCATTATCGAGATTGGACATCGATGATTGCGTAAAAGATTAGTATTACGCTTGTGCGCGTTGTGAGGGCACATCGACATAGTTCTCATATATTTGGGTATAAGATACTCATGCAATTGTAATAAGAGGTTGTGTTTCACCGATGGTACGGGAAACAGCTTCGCTCTGGATAGACCCCCTCAGAATTCCATTGGTATTATGACTACGTGTCTATGGAAGTCCGAAATCAGGGTATGTGTATTTGGTCTTAACCTAAGACTTGCACCGCTAATGCATACGACAATCAATATACTTTGGTTGAGGTCGTCCAGGGCTTTAACCGGTTCCTGTGTATGCCAATTCTGGGTTTATCGAGAATCGTAGTGTGTTGGGTGTGATGTCAAGACGGAAGTGTCACTCCAGTCATATGGAGTTGATGATCGCGCATGGATACAGAACTGGTTCTCTATAAAGGTTGTAACCGTCGGGATAATATGACTTGGCCATGATTATCCTATTATAAAGAGACTAGTTGCTCGTTATCCGATCTATGCTTCTACGGGGTAGACACTGTACCAGCCCCAGGCCTCGCATGTGATCATCTAATACTGGACAGAAATATGCAATACTACGGTATACTACGCTTGATATAGATCCTTATTCCTGTAAGTATATTTCCGGAGAATTGGGTTGGCATGGCGCTTTGCTAGAGGCCAACCTTGTCTTGTAAATCGGTAAAACGTAGTACTTGGTACTTACGTGTTCGGATAGTCCGACGACCGTATTTACTGCCAACATATCCGGGAATCTCATGGGTCGCTTCCCAAAGATTCACCGATGACGTATGACTCGCACTTTTAATTAACCTTGGATTAATTAGATGAGAGATAAAATTAATCTGGGATTAATTGCGGAGATATTTTTTTTCTGGGATAAAATATCATTTAAAGAGAGATAACGATTAATTTAGAATTAATCGGTAAATTAATATATTTGATATATTAAATGAAATTGGATTTCGACGCGGAATTAAAATTAGATTTTAATTCGGGCGAACGAATTAATTTAGAATTGATTCGTTAGCGACGTGAATAGTAATTATGCTTGGCATGATTATTTAATTAAATTAGATTTAATAACGACGCAACAGAAAGTTCGTTAATTTGGAATTAGCGAACCCGAGCACGAGATTATTTGCGAGCGCATTCGCATTTCGAATTTGAGTGCGGCAAATCAAATCAAGCGTCAAATCGCTAGTCGCAACTAGCGTCACATCATTCGTCAATCAAGTGATGGATGTATTTCACTTTGAGTGATTGACACCAGTCACTATTCACTGAGTGATGGATTGATGGCAAGTTGATGTGTGTGGTTGGCATTTAATGGCTTTATTTTTGGAGGGAAAAATTTGTGTATAGGTTTTGGAAATCATTTACCATTTTTTCAATCTAACGCACACATTTTTTTTATCTCTCTCTCCTCCTCTCTTTTCTCTCATCATTCACGCCCAAGGGTTGTGAAGTTTCTGTTTTCTGGTTTTGCTGGGCAGTACCGAAAATGGTAGGGAAGCAAGTGTGATTTTATGGCAAAATCGAGAGTGCTAGCACACTCCGGGATCAATGCGAAGGTGATAGGGAAGTCTACCCATGAGCCGGGAACCATTCGACGAAGCTTGGAGCTCGAAGATCATCCTCAAATGGCGCCAAACCAGTGAGCTGGGCTGCTCACTGCCGAGCAGTGAAGTGAGGCAGTAAGTTCGTTTTTGTTGCCTCCGCGTCGCTCAACCGATCGATGTGAGTATTCCGTGACTTTCTCGATTTGTATTCGCACATATTTCATTGCTTGTAACATATTGGATCTCTGGTAACTAGTCTCTATAATCGGATAAACATGACCTAGTTATATTATCCCGATAGCTGCAACATACAAGAGTACCAGTTCCTTATCCTACGTGATCATCATCTCCATATGACTGAAGTGATACTTCCATCTTGACATCACACTCAATACACTACGATTCTCAATATACCCAGAAGAGGCGTACATAGAACCTGTTAAAGCCCCGGAGGACCAAAACCAAAGTATATTGATTGTCGCAAGTATTAGCGATGCAAGTCTCAGGTTAAGACCAAATACATCTACCCTGATTCGGACTTCCATAGATACATAGTCATACTACCAAAGGAATTCCGAGGGGTCTATCCAGAGCGAAGCTGTTTCCGTACCATCGGTGAACACAACCTCCTATCACACTTGTATAAGTATCCAATACTTAAATATATGAGAACTATGTCGTTATGCTCCCATAACGCGCACAAGTGCAATACTAGTCTATTCCGCATTATCGATATCCAATCTCGATAATACTACGACTAGGGATGTTTTCATGATTAAACCTTAATGGATTAATATTGTCTCATATCTTATTAATCTGGAACTAATCATATGGACTTTTATTATTTATATATCCCGGTAATCCAATTACAAATGATAAAAGAGCAATTTCCTTTGTCACATAGTTAATTTGTACAACAACACCATGTTCTGAACAAATAGTGATGCTATGGGTCATAATTGTCCAACAATCTCCCACTTGGCCTATAATCAATCACTCAAGTGTGCTACACCTGAACTATGTACGGGTCGCTCAAACTTCTACTGAGAAATTGCTTTCGTCAGCAGATTTGCAAGGTTATCTTTCGATGCGATTTATTCGATCATCACATCGCCACGATGTATGATCTGAACGAATCAGATGAATAGTTAAAGTATATACTTGGATCGTTGATGAGACCATTAATTCTTTAGCCTGTGTTGTAGCCTAGCTTAGCTGCTAACAGAACTACTCCTAATCCAATTAGGATTATATAGATCGAAAGTGCTTCTATTGCTGCCTCAGCTGCAGCAATATTCCGCTTTTTTTGTTTATTCGGCAACAGTATCTAGCTTGGAAGATTTCCAGCTTACTGTTCCGTTATTCAAACTACATAGTACCCTTATTACGACTTTTAGTGGTTTTTGTAGGTTTGGAAACTTGCAGCAGTGAACCCAGTCACTTCAAGTTCTCATTCTCCATAGCTTAAGAAAGCATCCTTAGTTCATCTAAGATACTTAAGGATGTTCTTAACATCAATCCAATGACCATCACCTGGATTGGCCTGATTGTGACTCCATATGCTCAAAGCATATGAGACACCAGGTCGCGTACATATATTTCAATGTACGAGTTCTCGGAGAGTGCCAACAACTTTTAGATCTATCCCAGTAGATCCTTATTCCTAGAATAAATGTTGTTTCTCCCAAGTTGTCTTCGGAGAATTTTCATGAAAGCCAAGCTTTCACCGATTGTATTATGGGAATGTCATTTCCAAGAAATAATATGTCATCAATATATAGGACAATCATTGTTAGTGCGCTCCCACTAACCTCCTTATATACACAAGAATCATTTTCCTTTTGAATTAAATCATATACTATTATGATTACATCAAAACGTTGGTTCCCAGAATGTAATGATTGCTTCAATCCATAAATGGATCGAATTAACTTGCAAACCTTGTTTGCATGCTTTGGCACGACAAAAACATTAGGATGTTTATAAACATCCTCCAAAAGGTTTCCGTTTAAGGAAAATGATTTTGACGTTCAGCTGCCATATTTCATAAATGAAACATGCAGCATTAGCAAGCATTATCCAAATGGATTTAACTATGGCAATGAATAAAAGGTTTCGTCGTAATCGACACAATGTTGATAATGATACCTTTTCGCTACAAGCCTAGCTTAGTATGTTGGTATATTGACATCCATGTATGTCTTCCTTGAAGACTCATTTAGTACTAACAGGCACAATGCCTTCAAGTACATCAACCAGTGTCCAAACTTGATTGGTATACATGGAATCCATTTCAGATTTCATGACACTTTGCCATGAAAGGAGTCGATACCTTGTATCACTTCCTCATTCGTAGCCAGTTCGTGTTCCTCAATAAGATTGTCATCTTTACGAGGTGAGATCAGAAACCCATACCTCCCAGGTTGTTTTCTGACTCTCTCCGACTTACGCGGTTCTTGTGTATTCAAAGATTGTGGTACAGTTTCATCCCTGATGAACTGTTTGTGTTCCATTAACGAATCGGTGCCTAGAACAGTATTACTCTGATTTTCATCGAGTTTTACTTTCTTCCCACTTACCACTGCATATTGGTATTCCTCTTAGGAAAACCGCATGGAGAGCAACAACTACATTGTTCTCTTGTGAGTTGTATAAGTACTATACTTTGGTTTCCCTAGGATAACCTACAAATTAGGCACTTATCCGATTTGGGTTTTAGTTTGGTATCATCTAAACATATGCCCAGCATTCCCAAATCTTCAGGAATGAGAAAACCCGATTTCTTTCCTTCTCATATCTAATATGAAGTCTGTCTAACTGATTTTTATGGAGCCTTATTCAAAATAAGTATTGCACTGCTTAATGTGTATTCCTAGAAGGAAAATGGTAGCTCAGAGCGACTCATAATTAACCTTACCATGTCCAACAAAGTTCGGTTTCTCTGTTCGGACACACCATCAAATTGAGGTGTTCCGAGAGGAGTCCTTTATGAAAGAATACTATACTCTTTCAAATATTCGAGAAACTTATTGCTTAAGTATTTTCCACCACGGTCTAACCGTGACGGTTTAATACTTTAGCCGGTATGTCTGTCTATTTCGTGTCGAAACTCTTTGAATTTATCAAAAGTTTCCGATTTATATTTCAAAAGAAACACATAACCATAATGCGATGCCACATGCGTAAAGGTTATGAAGTATTCATATCCACCTCTAGCCTAGCTAGATATGGGCCCACTTACGTCACTATAAACGAGGGCTAAGAGATCGGTGGTACTTACACTTTTACCAAGTAAAAGGTATTTTAGGCACTTTGCCCAATAAACTAGTTTCGTAGACTTCATTTGATTAGAATCAAATCAGTCCTAGTACCCACTCTTCGAAAGTGTGGATATACAAGTCTTGTTAATGTGTCCCAGACAACAATGCCACAAATAAGTCTCATCTGATTAAATCAGTTTGAGCTATTTGTTTGTCATGTTATACGTTTGAGATTCATTTATATTCAAAATATAAATACTATTATTCACATCTAATGTGCTTATCTCAATATCATCTTTATAAAGTAAAACACTTAGTATTCTAGAATATAAAGGTATACCCGCAACAGATTAAACTTAGATATAGAGATAATGTTTCTAGTCAAACTAGGTACATTATAACAATTTCATAATTTAAGTACATACCCAAAGGATAGTTCCTAAACTTAGGATTCTACGGTTAAAAATAACGACTCTCGTCCCGTTTTTCACTCGCAGGTCGATCTCAACTGAAGCCAGTCTCCTGCTAATCAGCAGATCCTACACATCAGTACATATATTTATGTACCACATCTAGTATCAAAATCCAATTTTGAAACTAATAGCGAACAAGTTTATGACAAACATGCTTGAAGTCGGAGCCTTGCCCATCTTCTATTCCTTCATGTCTGACTTGTCCATACAGCAGTCACGCTTCCGGTGACCCCGTTTGCCACAGTTTAGGCAGACATCTTGGGATATGTCATTTGTCTTCCTAGAAGACTGTGATGATTTTGCCTTTGCCCATTTTAGAAGCTATGGCTCTGCCTCTTTAAGCATAGCCATCAACTCTCCAAGAGTTTTCTTTTGGTGTATAATGAACCTGCCCCAGCTTTCGGGTAGAGACTATAAAATCAAATCTTTGGTAGTCTCGGCCACGTAGGTAATGCCCAGCTAACCTAGCTGATCGATGTCAGCAATCATCTGTGACACTTAGTGCTCGATAGATGTATCTGTTGGACAATTATGACCCATAGCGTCACTATTTATACAGATCACGGTGTTGTTGTACAAATTAAATATGTGACAAAGGAGATTGCACTCTTATCATTTGTGATTAGATCACCTAGATGTATAAATGATAGAAGGTCCCTGTGATTTGTTCCTGGATTGAGAATGATATGAGACAGTATCAATCCACGAAGGATAAATCATTAAATATCCCTAGTCAGAGCATTATCGAGATTGGACATCGATGAATGCGTAAAAGACTAGTATTACACTTGTGCGTTTTGTGAGGGCACAACGACATAGTTCTCATATATTTGGGTATAGGATACTCATGCAAGTGTAATAGGAGGTTGTGTTTTTCCGATGGTACGGGAAACAGCTTCGCTCTGGATAGACCCCTCGGAATTCCATTGGTAGTATGACTATGTGTCTATGGAAGTCCGAAATCAGGGTAGGTGTATTTGGTCTTAACCTGAGACTTGCACCGCTAATACTTGCGACAATCAATATACTTTGGTTGCGGTCGTCCATGGCTTTAACAGGTTATGTGTACGCCAATGCTGGGTATATTGAGAATCGTAGTGTGTTGGGTGTGATGTCAAGACGGAAGTGTCACTCCAGTCATATGGAGTTGATGAGCGCGCAGGGATACAGAACTGGTTCTCTATATAAGGTTGCAACCGTCGGGATAATATGACTTGGTCATGATTATCCGATATTAAAGAGACTAGTTGCTCGTAATCCGATATATGCTTCGTACGGGGCAGACACTGTACCAGCCCCAGGCCTTGCATGTGATCATCCGATACTGGACAGAAATACGCAATACTACGTATACTACGCCTGATATAGATCCTTTATTCCTGTAAGGATATTTCCGGAGAATTGGGTAGGCATGGTGCTTTGCTAGAAGCCAACATTGTCTTGTAATTCGGTATAAACGTAGTACGAGGTACTTACGTGTTCGAATAGTCCGACGACCGAATTTACTGCCAACATATCCGGGGATCTCACTTCCCAAAGATTCACCGATGACGTATGACTCGCACTTTAATTAATCTGGGATTAATAAGATGAGAGAGAAAATTAATCTGGGATTAATTGTGGAGATATTTTATCTGGGATAAAATATCATTTAGAGAGAGAACGATTAATTTGAATTAATCGATAAATTAATATATTCGATATATTAAATGAAATTAGATTTCGACGCGGAATTGAAATTAGATTTTAATTCGGGCGAACGAATTAATTTAGAGTTAATTCGTTAGTGATGTGAATAGTGACTTCGCTAGGCGTAATCATTTAATTACGACGCAACGGAAAATTCGTTAATTTGGAATTAGCGAACCCGAGCCCGGGATTGTTTGCGAGCGCATTCGCATTTCGAATTCGAGTGCGGCACGTCAAATCAAGCGTCAAATCGCTAGTCGCATCAAGCGTCAAATCACTTGTCACTTTGAGTGATGTGACTTGACAACTTGATGGATAGATGTGACTTGATGTTAGTGTGAAAAGCTTTTAAAAAGGCTTGAGTGACATATATTAATTTTATATGTTTGTTATATGTTTTTTTTGATTTTAGAAATCAAATACACTTTACACTTTTCAACTCTCTCTTCTCTCTTTCCTGCTTTCTCCTCACGCCCATGGAGGGCCAAACATTTTCTCGTTTCATTTTTCTGCTGGGCAGAACCGAAATTAGAAGGGAAGCAAGTGTGATTTTGTGGCAAAATCGAGAGTGCTAGCACACTCTGGGATCATGCAAAGGTGATAGGGAAGTCCACCCATGAGCCGGGAACCATTTGACGAAGCTTGGAGCTTGGATTCTTGAGCAACAATGGCTAAAAATTTCCATGAACTGTGACAGTGGACTGACGTCAAAACAGAGGGTATAATTTCATTTTTGTTGCCTCCGCGTCGCTCAACAGATCGATGTAAGTATTCTGCGACTTCCTCGAATGTATTCACACATGTTCATGCTTGATTTATGATCCTTGGGACCTTAGAATCTCCAACAATGGTATCAAGAGCTTGGTTAAAAGCGTGAATTATTTAGGGCTTAAAATTGGGCAAACTTGATTTTGGGCATGATTAATGAAATTGGATGGATTAGTATGCTTAAATGTGTTTGAATTAAGGATTGATTGGATCAATTTGTTGAAATTGTGTTTGGAACAAATTTCCCCAATTTTTTGGTGTTGGCCGAAAATGTGATGCCCTAAAATGTCTTGGGATTTTTAATTTTTGACAATTGGATGTGTTGGAAATCATTCGGGAATATGATTTAAAGTCAATTGTGGGTTTAATTGGATTGAAACCGAATAGGACAAAAATTACTCCTATATTGCCGAGACATTATGAGCATGATTGGGTTTGATTTTTTGTTAATTTGTGTTGGACACTAATTGATGTAGATGAGCATGATTAATTAGCCTAATTTGTGTTTTGGAAATAATGATTTGGGTGATTAATTATGTTAATGCACTTTGATTAATTAAATTGTAAAATTGGATTTTAGTAATTTAGTTAATTGGGCTAATTTTGGAAATTGGGCTTGAAATGTTGTAAATGGGCTTATTGGGCTTTGTTGTACAAATTTGGGTTAAGGCAAATTGGATTGGATCCAATTGGGCCCAAAACTGCTTCCATAAAGCCCAAATGCGACTTAATGGACCTTTAAAGTTTAATTGGGCCTAATGGGCCTAAATTGATTTCTAGGCTTATGGGGTAACTCCCGGATTGGTTTTTGTTATTCGGTTTGACCCGAGTTGACCAAAAGTCCACGCCTTAAGGAATTAATTAAAATCCCATTGGACTTTAATTAAATTGACGTTGGACGTTAATCAGGCATTGAGACCCGTTGCGATTAAATTTGGAATTTAAGTCGTAAAAGTTCCCTTATAAAAGTGTAATATTTAATTTGGAATTAAATAGTGAATTAGAATTAAATACATATTAAATTGGATTTAATGTTGTAGTTTAATTTAATTCGAGAATTCGTACTTTACTACTTATTCGCAAAACCGAGTTTGACTCGAGAGCAAAATCAAATCGTTGTTTGAACATTGGATGATCACTAATTATCAGATTAATTAATTTGATTAGATTGATTGATAACATTCTTGTGTGAATACATGGTTGCGATGCATGAATAATGTATATCAGATGGATATTAGATGGGTGGGACAATTTTAGAAATTGTTGTAATAAATTTGATTTATTAATTGGACCTGCGTGTCCAGCCTTGTCACTTCTCATTTCTTTGTGTATTCTCTTCTCACCTATTCCCCTCAATGTAAATGAGGTTTCTTTAGAAGTGTAGTGTAATGGGTAGAAGCAAATACATGTGCTAGTGGGAGAGAGAAATAGAGAGATTTGATCTAGGATCAATGTGTAAAGTATCCATCCGCATATCATTATTATTTTTCATATGCGCTTTATTATGTATTTAGAATGCATGTTTAAGGGTGTATGATGATGAGACCTTAACAAAGATAATAAATTGGTTGCCAATTTGCACTCGAAAAACCCTCGCAAAATATTAAGCGTTTTTTCCTTCCATTGAGTGATTCTCACTCAAGATCCGAGACTGGCATTGGCTTGTTGGCCAAAGTCAAGGCCTTTGTCCGTCGAGGATGTGTTTGAATCACAAGAGCTTTGTTACATGTCAGTGTCTTGTCCAAGTTGTGGTTTGTTGGCCAAAGTCAAGATCACGTCTTGTCCATCGACATTGATTACGAAGCTTTCCATGGTCAATGGGTTGCGCTTGACTGGGATCACTAAGTTTGTTGAGCCAAGGCTTAGTTGATTCAGAGGAAAAAGGTTAGGTAATACATTGGATGTATTGGCATATATAAGATATATGTTTCGGACTTGGATGTCCCCCTACCGGATCTAGGAATTTGATTGGATCCAATCGATCTTAGAGATCTACCTAGTTAATTATCATACAATTTGTTGGCCAAAGTCAAGATTATGTGATATTTAACGGGATCCTAGCCCACTAGGAAACACGGTTTCCCGAGTACTCGATAGAGGGTTAGAGGCTCGCCGAAAAATAATGGGAGGCAATAATTGAATTTGCAATATTCGTTTAATTACTTGCCATACACGCTCATTCAAATATCATTCGTCAATTAAATGTTAGTTGGACTAATATTTAAATTGTTGTTTTAATTAAAATTTGGACTGTATTATAGTTGATTATATAATTGGATTAAAGTAATCAATATATTTGAATTAATTAATTTCAATTAATAGTTGATTTTATAGTTGGACTATAATAATCAATATAATTGAGGTTAATTGATTTAAATTATATTTGATTGTATAGTTGGACTATAATAATCATTATAATATATAGTACGAAAATCGTTGATTAAATAGTTGGACTATTAAAATCAAGATAAAAATGAAAGATTGACATTTAAAACATAATCCTAGGAAACTGTTATAATGTAACTAGTTTGACTAGAAATATTATCTTTATATCAGTGTTTAACCCGCTGCGGGTGAGCCTTTATATTCTATAACACTAAAGTGTTTTATTATATAAAGATGATATTGAGATAAACACATTAGATGTGAATAACAGAATTTATATTTTGAATATAAATAAATCTCAAACGTATATAATGACAAACAAATAGCTCAAACTGATTTGATCAGGTGAAACTAATTGTGGCATTGTTGTCAGGGACACAATCAAACAAGACTCGTATATCCGCACTTTTGAAGTGTGGGTACTAGGACTAATTTGATTCCAATCAAATAAAGTCTACGAATCTAGTTTATTGGGCAATGTGCCTATAACACTATTTACTTGATAAAAGTATAAATGCCACCGATCTGTTAGCCCTAGTTCATAGTGAAGCAAGTGGGCCCATGTCTAGTTAGGCTAGATGTGGATATGAATATTTCGTGACCCTTACGGATGTGGCATCGCGTTATGGTTATGTGTTTCTCTTGAAGAACACAAATCGGAAACTTTTAAGTTTTCGACACGAAATAGACAAATAGATCGGCTATAGTATTATACCGTCACGGTAAGACCGTAATGGAAAATATTTAAGCAATAAGTTTCTAATATACTTGAAAGATTAAAGTATTCTTTCAAATGAGGACTCCTCCCGGAACACGTCAAAGTGACGATGTGTCCGAATTGAGTAACCGAATTTTGTTGGACATGATAAGGTTAATCATGAGTCACTCTGAGCTACCATTTCCTTCAATGGATAAGCTTTAAACAGTGCAAGAACTTATTTTGAATAAGGTTCCATAATAATCTGTTTGACAGATTTCATATTAGATATGAACGGGAAAAAACCGGGTTTCACATTCCTGAAAATTTCGGAATGCTGGGCATATATTTGGATGATACCAAACTAAAACCCAAATTGGATAAGTGTCAATTGTAGGTTATCCTAGGGATACCATAAGTATAGTACTTATACAACTCACAAGAGAACAATTAGATTGTAGCTCACCATGCGGTTTTCCTGAGAGGAATACCGATATGCAGTGGTAAGTGGGAGGATAGTAAAACTTGATAAAATCGGAGTAATACTATTCCAGGCACCGAATTTTAATGGAACACAAATAGTTCATCAAGGATGAAACTATTACCAATAATCTTCGAATACACAAGAACCGCGTAGGTCGGAGAGAGTCAGAAAACAACCTGGGGTATGGGTTTCTGATCTCACCTCATAAAGATATCTATCTTATTGAAGAATACCAATTGACTACGTATGCGGATGTGATACAAGGTATCGACTCCCAATTATGACAAAGTGTCATGAATCCGAAATGGAATCCATGTATATCAACTATGTTTGGATACTAGTTGATGTACCACAAGACGTTATGCCTATTGGTACTTATAAGTCTTCAAGGAAGACATACATGGATGGAAACATACCAATGTATAAAGCTAGGCTTTTAGGGGAAAGGTATCGTTATCAACATTGTGTTGATTACGATTCAACCTTTTACCTGTTGCCACGGTAAATCCATTTGGATAATGCTTGCTAAAGCTGCGTGTTTCATTTATGAAATATGTCAGCTTAACGAGAAAATCACTTTCCTGAAAAGGAAACCTTTTGGAGGATGTTTACAACATCCTGAAAAGGTTTGCAGGTTATTCAATCCATGTTTGGATTGAAGCAAGCATAGGTTCTTGAAATTATCGTTTTGAAATAATCATAATGGAGTATGATTTAATTCAAAACGAAAATAATTCTTGTGTATATAAGAGGGTTAGTGGGAGAACACTGACAGTGGCTGTCCTATAAATATTGATAATATGTCATTTCTTGGAAATGATATTCCCATAATAACAATCGATGAAAGCGTGGCTTTCGAGAAAACTCTCCGAGAACTCGTACATTGAAAAATGTACGCGACCTGGTGTCTCATACGCTTTGAGCATATGGATTCACAATCAGGCCAATCCAAGTGATAGTCACTGGATTGATGTTAAGAACATCCGTTAGTATCTTAGAAAACTAAAGATGCTGTCTTAATCTGTGGAGAAGGAGAACTTGGAGTGACTGGGATCACTGTAGCAAGTTTCCTAAACCGATAAGACGACTATAAGTCACAAACATTACTATACAGTTTGAATAATGGAACAGTAAGCTGGAAATCTTCCAAGCAAGATACCGTTATCAAATAAACAACAAATGCGGGTTATTGCTGCAGCTGAGGCAGCAATGGAAGCCTTCTGGGTCGATAAATAAATCTAATTAGATTAGATATAATTTTGTTAGTAGCTGAGCTAGGCTTGAGCACAGGCTAAAGAATTAATGGTCTCATCAACGATCCAGATACATACTTCGATATTCATCTGATTCGTTCGGATCATACATCGTGGCGATGTGATGATCGAATAAATCGCATCAGATGATAATCATGAAAATCCGCTGACGAAAGCATTTCTCAGCAGTTTGAGCCAACCGTACATAGTTCAGGTGTCAAGCACTCGAGTGACTTGCTATAGGCCAAGTGGGAGATTGTTGGACAATTATGACCCATAGCGTCACTATTTGTACAGATCACGGTGTTGTTGTACAAATTAACTATATGACAAATGAGATTGCACTCTTATCATTTGTGATTAGATCACCTAGATGTATAAATGATATGAGGTCCCTGTGATTTGTTCCTGGATTGAGAATGATATGAGACAGTATCAATCCATGAAGAATAAATCATTAAATATCCCTAGTCAGAGCATTATCGAGATTGGACATCGATGAATGCGTAAAAGACTAGTATTACACTTGTGCGAGTTGTGAGGGCACAACGGCATAGTTCTCATATATTTGGGTATAAGATACTCATGCAAGTGTAATAGGAGGTTGTGTTTCTCCGATGGTACGGGAAACAGCTTCACTCTGGATAGACCTCTCGGAACTCCATTGGTAGTATGACTATGTGTCTATGGAAGTCCGAAATCAGGGTAGGTGTATTTGGTCTTAACCTGAGACTTGCACCGCTAATACTTGCGACAATCAATATACTTTGGTTGCGGTCGTCCAGGGCTTTAACAGGTTATGTGTACGCCAATGCTGGGTATATTGAGAATCGTAGTGTGTTGGGTGTGATGTCAAGACGGAAGTGTCACTCCAGTCATATGGAGTTGATGATCGCGCAGGGATACAGAACTGGTTCTCTATATAAGGTTGCAACCGTCGGGATAATATGACTTGGTCATGATTATCCGATATTAAAGAGACTAGTTGCTCGTAATCCGATATATGCTTCGTACGGGGCATACACTGTACCAGCCCCAGGCCTTGCATGTGATCATCCGATACTGGACAGAAATACGTAATACTACGTATACTTTGCCTGATATAGATCCTTTATTCCTGTAAGGATATTTCCGGAGAATTGGGTAGGCATGGTGTTTTGCTAGAAGCCAACATTGTCTTGTAATTCGGTATAAACGTAGTACGAGGTACTTACATTTTCGGATAGTCCGACGACCGAATTTACTGCCAACATATCCGGGGATCTCATGGGTCGCTTCTCAAAGATTCACTGATGACGTATGACTCGCACTTTAATTAATCTGGGATTAATAAGATGAGAGAGAAAATTAATCTGGGATTAATTGCGGAGATATTTTATCTGGGATAAAATATCATTTAGATAGAGAACGATTAATTTGGAATTAATCGATAAATTAATATATTCGATATATTAAACAGCTCACTGGTTTGTCATCGATTTTGGTCCTTCGTCAATCTCCAAGCTTCGTCAAATGACTCCCGGCTCATTGGTGGACTTCCCTATCACCTTCGCATGTCTCTCGGAGTGCTAGCTCTTGTGATTTTTGCCACAAAAACCACACACTCTTGCTCCCTAACTCACGGTTTTGACAGAAAACCAGTCAGCATTTTGCCCCTCCATGGGCGTGAATGATGAAGAGAGAAAGAGATGAGAGTAGTTGTTTTTGGTTGGAAGAAAAATGTATCTAATACACAACAATTAATTTCCGAAATTAATTACACCTTTTCTCTTTCCAAAAGTCAAGCCTTTAAGGCTCCAACCACCAACATCAACTCCATCAATCCATCAATCAGTGAATAGTGATTGGCGTCAATCACTCAAAGTGAAAGACATCCATCACTTGATTGATGAATGGTGTGACGCTAGATGCGGTTAGCGATTTGACGCTTGATTTGACTTGCGTGCCACACTCGAATTCGAAATGCTAATGCGCTCGCAAACAATCCCGGGCTCGGGTTCGTTAATTCCAAATTAACGAATTTTCCGTTGCGTCGTAATTAAATGATTACGCCTAGCGAAATCACTATTCACGTCGCTAACGAATTAATTCTAAATTAATTCGCTCGCCTGAATTAAAATCTAATTTTAATTCCGCGTCGAAATCCAATTTGGTTTAATATATCAAATATATTAATTTCTCAATTAATTCCAAATTAATCGTTCTCTCTATTTAAATGATATTTTATCCCAGATAAAATATCTCCGCAATTAATCCCAGATTAATTTTCTCTCTCATCTTATAATTAATCTCAGATTAATTTAGAGTGCGAGTCATACGTCATCGGTGAATCTTTGGGAAGCGACCCATGAGATCCCCAAATATGTACAAATAGTGACGATATGAGTCATAATTGTCCAACAATCTCCCACTTGGCCTATAGCCAGTCACTCGAGTGTCTAACACCCGAACTATGTACGGTTGGCTCAAATTGCTGAGGAAAGGCTTTTGTCAGTGGATTTGCATGATTATCGTCTGATGCGATTTATTCGATCATCACATCGCCACGATGTATGATCCGAACGAATCAGATGAATATCGAAGTATGTATCTGGATCGTTGATGAGACCATTAATTCTTTAGTCTGTGCTCAAGCCTAGCTCAGCTGCTAACAGAATTATATCTAATCTAATTAGATTTATTATCGACTTAAAAGGCTTCTATTGCTGCCTCAGCTGCAGCAATAACCCGCATTTGTTGTTTATACGGTAACAGTATCTTGCTTGGAAGATTTCCAGCTCACTGTTCCGTTATTCAAACTATATAGTACTGTTTGCGACTTATAGTCGTCTTATCGGTTAGGAAACTTGCTACAGTGATCCCAGTCACTTCAAGTTCTCATTCTCCATAGACTAAGACAACATCCTTAGTTCTCTAAGATACTAAGTATGTTCTTAACATCAATCCAGTGACTATCATTGGGTTGGCCTGTTTGTGACTTCATATGCTCAAAGCGTATGAGACACCAGGTCACGTACATTTTTCAATGTAAGCTTTCACCGATTATTTTTATGGGAATATCATTTCCAAGAAATGACATATATTATCATTATTTATTGGACAGTATTGTCAGTGCGCTCCCACTAACCCTCTTATATACACAAGAATCATTTCGTTTTGAATTAAATCATAAACCATTTTGATCACATCAAAACGATAATTCCATGAACCTAATGCTTACTTCAATCCAAACATGGATCGAATAACCTGCAAACCTTGTTTGCTAGTTTTGGTATGACAAAACCGCCAGGATGTTGTAAACATCCTCCAAAAGGTTTCCTTTTCAGGAAAGCGATTTTCCCGTTAAGCTGACATATTTCATACATGAAACATGCAGCAGTAGCAAGCATTATCCAAATGGATTTACCGTGGCAATAGGTAAAAGGTTGAATCGTAATCAACACAATGTTGATAACGGTACATTTCCGCTACAAGCCTAGCTTAGTACGTTGGTATGTTGCCTTCCATGTATGTCTTCCTTGAAGACTTATAGTACCAATAGGCACAATGCATTGCGGTACATCAACTAGTATCCAAACTTGTTGATATTCATGGAATCCATTTCGGATTCATGACACTTTGTCATAATATGGAGTCGATACCTTGTATCACTTCCTCATATGTAGTCAGTTGGTATACCTCAAAAGATAGACATCTTTATGAGGTGAGATCATAAACCCATACCCCAGGTTGTTTTCTGACTCTCTCCGACATACGTGGTTTTTGTGTATTCGAAGATTATTGGAATAGTTTCATCCTTGATGAACTATTTATGTTCCATTAAGATTCGGTGCCTTGAATAGTTACTCCGATTTTCATCGAGTTTTACTATCCTCCCACTTACCACTGCATATCGGTATTCCTCTTAGGAAAACCGCATGGTGAGCAACAATCTTATTGTTCTCTTGTGAGTTGTATAAGTACTATACTTTGGTATCACTAGGATAACCTACAATTGGCACTTATCCAATTTGGGTTTTAGTTTGGTATCATCCAAACATATGCCAATCATACCCAAATATTCAGGATTGAGAAACCTGGTTTCTTTCCTGTTCATATCTAATATGAAATCTGTCAAACAGATTTTAATGGAACCTTATTCAAAATAAGTTCTTGCATTGTTTATGCTTATCCTTTTGAAGGAAATGGTAGCTCAGAGCGACTCATGATTAACCTTATCATGTCTAACACAATTCGGTTAATCCGTTCGGACACACCGTCAAACTGACGTGTTCCGAGAGGAGTCCTCATTTGAAAGAATACTTTACTCTTTCAAGTATAATAGAAACTTATTGCTTAAGTATTTTCCATTACGGTCTTACCGTGACAGTATAATACTATAGCCGATCTGTATGTCTATTTCGTATCGAAACTTTAAAAGTTTCCGATTTGTGTTCTTCAAAAGAAACACATAACCATGACGCTATGCCACATCTGTATAGGTCACGAAATATTCATATCCATCTCTAGCCTAGCTAGACATGGCCCCACTTGCTTCACTATGAACTAGGGCTAACAGATCAGTGACATTTACACTTTTACCAAGTAAATAGTGTTTTAGGCACTTTGCCCAATAAACTAGATTCGTAGACTTTATTTGAATAGAATCAAATCAGTCCGAGTACCCACTCTTCAAAAGTGTGGATATACGATTCTTGTTTTAGTTTTGTCCGAGACAAAAATGCCACATCAGTTTCTTCTGATCAAATTAGTTGAGCTATTTGTTTGTCATGTTATATGTTTGAGATATTTTATATTCAAAATATAAATTCTGTTATTCACATTTAATGTGTTTATCTCAATATCATCTTTATATAATAAAACACTTTAGTGTTCTAGAATATAAAGGCTCACCCGCAGCGGGTTAAACACTGATATAAAGATAATGTTTCTAGTCAAACTAGTTACATTATAACAGTTTCCTAATTTAAATACACACCCGAAGGCAGTTCCTAAACTTAGGTATCTACGGTTAAAACAGCGACAATTGTCCCATTTTCAATTCGCAGATAAATCTCTATGGAAGTCAGTATTCTGCTCAAAGCAGATTCTGAACATCAATACATATATTTTATGTACCACACTAAGTATTTAAAATCTAATTTTTATACTAGTTGTGAACATAATCTTGACAAACATATTTGAAGTCGGAGCCTTGCTCGTTCTTCAATTCCTTCATGTCTGCTTTGTCCAAACGATAGTCATGCTTCCGCGATCCCGTTTGCCACATTTAAGCAGACATTTTGGGATATGTCTTTTATCTTCCCAGAAGATTATAATGATTTTGCCTTTGCCTTTTTTCATATTCCAGAAGCCTTTGGCCAAGCCTCAGGTTTCTAGAATATCGAAGTAAGGTGTGTCTTGCGCTACTTGCCTAATTGCAAAGTTTGACTTTATCTCCTTGAGAATAGTCATTAACTCTCCAAGAGTTATTTATTGCAATTTAGTACTTCTAAAATCTGAGTATAGATTCTTTGAAGATCCTTCAATTTCATTATCATACTTTAAGGATCTAATCCTTAGTTCTGATTCAGAAATTAAGGAGTCTACTGTGGTAAGTATAATGGATTAAGCACTTAAGTTATCATCACATAAATCTTCCAAAGATTATGCTCGACTATTTGCTTAACTCCGGGCTTAGGCATAATATGTTATTTTATCAAATAAAGTAACTTATTATTTTCCAGGACCATCCTGAAATTACTCCCAATTTAAAAATTAAACCATTTAAATACACTTTCCCTAGGATCATGTTTTAAACGTCAATCTTTCAATTTTATCTTGATTTTAATAGTCTAACTATTTAATCAACGATTTCGGTACTATTTATTATAATGATTACAATAGTCCAACTATTTAATCAACTATATTTAATAGATTAAAATCAATTATATTGATTACTATAATCCAATTATAAAATCAACTATAAATGAATAGTTTGAATATAGTCCAACTATTTATTAAAACAACAATTTAAATATTAGTCCAACTAACATTTAATTTATTTGACGAATGATATTTGAATGAGCGCGTATGGCAAGTAATTAAACGAGTATTGCAAATTCAATTCTTGCCTCCCACTATTTTTCGGCGAGACACTAACCCTCTGTCGAGTACTCGGGAAACCGTGTTTCCTAGCGGACTAGGATCCCGTTAAATATCACACAATCTTGACTTTGGCCAACAAATTGTATGATAATTAACTAGGTAGATCTCTAAGATCGATTGGATCCAATCCAATTCCTAGATCCAGTAGGGGGACATCCAAGTCCGAAACATATATCTTATATATGCCAATACATCCAAGTATTACCTAACCATTTCCTTTGAATCAACTAAGCCTTGGCTTTGGCACAACAAACTTAGTGATCCCAGTTAAGCGCGACCCATTGACCATGGAAAGCTTCGTAATCAATGTCGATGGACAAGAAGTGGTCTTGACTTTGGCCAACAAACCACAACTTGGACAAGACACTGATATGGAACAAAGCCTTCGTGATTCAAACACATCCTCGACGGACAAAGGCCTTGACTTTGGCCAACAAGCCAATGCCAGTCTCGGATCTTGAGTGAGAATCACTCAATGGAAGGAAAAATGCTTAATATTGTTTGAGGGTTTTTCGCGTGCAAATTGGCAACCAATTTATTATCTTTGTTAAGGTCTCATCATCATACACCCTTAAACATGCATTCTAAACACATAATAAAGCGCATATGAAAAATAATAATGATATGCGGATGGATACTTTACACATAGATCCTAGATCAAATCTCTCTCTTTCTCTCTCCTGCTAGCACATATATTACTTCTACCCGTTACACTACACTTCTAAAGAAACCTCATTTACATTGAGGGGAATAGGTGAGAAGAGAATACAAAGAATAGGAGGTGATAAGGCTGGACACGCAGGTCCAATTTAATAAATCAAATTTATTACACAATTTCTAAAATTGTCCCACCCATCTAATATCCATCTGATATACATTATTCATGCATCGCAACCATGTATTCACACAAGCATGTTATCAATCAATCTAATCAAATTAATTAATCTGATAATTAGTGACCATCCAATGTTCAAACAACGATTTGATTTTGCCCGAGTCAAACTCGTTTTGTGAATAAGTACTTAAAGTACGAATTCTCGAATTAAATTAAATTACATAATTAAATCCAATTTAATACGCATTTAATTCTAATTCGCTATTTAATTCCAAATTAAATAACACACTTTATTTATAAACCTTTTACGACTTAAATTCCAAATTTAATCGTTACGGGTCTCAAAGCCCGATTAACGTCCACCGTCAATTTAATTAAAGTCCAATGGGCTTTTAATTAATTTCTTAAGGCGTGGACTTTTGGTCAAGTCGGGTCAAACCGATATCCAAAGTCGAATTCGGGAATTACCCCATAAGCCTTTAAATCAATCTTGGCCCATTAGGCCCAATTAAACTACAAAGGTCCATTAAGTCGCATTTGGGCTTTATGGATGCGGTTTTGGGCCCAATTGGATCCAATCCAATTTGCCTTAACCCAACTTTGTACAACAAAGCCCAATAAGCCCATTTACAACATTAAAGCCCAAATCCAATTTTAAGTTCCAATTAATTAAATTCCAAAAATACAATTTCTCAATTTAATTACACTAAAGTGTATATCATGATTAATCACTCAATTTATACAATTAATCATGCTCATTTTCATCATTACATGTCCAACACATTTTGATTAAAATCAAACCCAATATACATGCTACATGTCTCGGCAATGCGGAATTATTTTGTCCAAATCAAATTCAATCCAATTAAATTAAATTCAATTCAACATTAAATCAATATCCCCAAATGATTTCCAACACATCCAATGAATCAAAAAATCAAAAATCACCAAGAACACATTTAGGGCACCATTCGGCCAACACTAAATTTGGGGAAAAAAAATGATCCAATCACAATTTCATGAAATTGATCCAATCAATCTTCAATTCAACATGTTTTAAGCATACTCAATCATCCAATTCAACCAAATCATGCTTGAAAACATTTTACCCAAATTTTAAGCCTTAAACTTTTTCATGCTCAAACCTTGCTCTAGATGCCATTGTTGGTTTCTATTAAGGTCCCAATATCAATAATAAGCATGAAATATGTGTGAATACGAATCAACGAAGTTGCGGAATACTCACATCGATCGGTTGAACGACGCTTTGACGAATAAAACTCAAAAATCTACTCATGGAAGGTCTCGGCAGTGATAGAAACAGCTCAGTGGTTTGGCGTCGATTTTGGTCCTTCGTCAAGCTCCAAGCTTCATCAAACGACTCCCGGATCATGGGTGGACTTCCCTATCACTTTCGCATGTCTCTCGGAGTGCTAGCTCTTGTGATTTTTGCCACAAAAACCACACACTCTTGCTCCCCAACTCACGGTTTTGACAGAAAACCAGTGAGCATTTTGCCCCTCCATGGGCATGAATGATGAAGAGAGAAAGAGATGAGAGGAGTTGTGTTTGGTTGGAAGAAAAGTGTATCTAATACACAATAATTAATTTCCAAAATTAATTACACATTTTCTCTTTCCAAAAGTCAAGCCTTTAATGCTCCAACCACCAACATCAACTCCATCAATCCATCAATCAGTGAATAGTGACTGGCGTCAATCACTCAAAGTGAAAGACATCCATCACTTGATTGATGATGATGACGCTAGATACGACTAGCGATTTGAAGCTGGATTTGACTTGCGTGCCGCACTCGAATTAAAAATGCGAATGCGCTCGCAAACAATCCCGGGCTCGGGTTCGTTAATTCCAAATTAACGAATTTTCCGTTGCGTCGGAATTAAATGATTACGCCTAGTGAAATCACTATTTACATCGCTAATGAATTAATTCGCTCGCCCGAATTAAAATCTAATTTTAATTCCGCGTCGAAATCCAATTGGTTTAATATATCAAATATATTAATTTCTCATTAATTCCAAATTAATCGTTCTCTCTCTTAAATGATATTTTATCCCATATAAAATATCTCCGCAATTAATCCCAGATTAATTTTCTCTCTCATCTTATATTAATCCCAGATTAATTTAGAGTGCGAGTCATACGTCATCGGTGAATCTTTGGGAAGCGACCCATGAGATCCCCGGATATGTTGGCAGTAAATTCGGTCGTCGGACTATCCGAACACGTAAGTACCTCGTACTACGTTTATACCGATTTACAAGACAAGGTTGGCCTCTAGCAAAGCGCCATACCTACCCATTCTCCAGAAATATCCTTACAGGAATAAAGGATCTATATCAGGCGTAGTATACGTAGTATTGCGTATTTCTGTCCAGTATCGGATGATCACGTGATAGGCCTGGGGTTGGAATTGTGTCTGCCCCGTACGAAGCACATGTCGGATGTCTGGTAACTAGTTTTTTTATAATCGGATAAACATGACCTTGTCATTTTATCCCGATGACTGCAGTACTTAAGAGTACTAGTGATACTTCCATCTTGACATCACACCCAACACACTACGATTCTCAATATACCCAGCATTGGCGTACACAGATTCTGTTAAAGCCCTGGACGACCGCAACCAAAGTATATTGATTGTCGCAAGTATTAGCGGTGCAAGTCTCAGGTTAAGACCAAATACACCTACCCTGATTTCGGACTTCCATAGACACATAGTCATACTACCAATGGAATTCCGAGGGGGTCTATCCAG